>JAGDQP010047560.1:2394-14992 GCA_022664845.1 Lepisma saccharinum
ATATTATAAATAAGATGAAAGTAACATTTATACATAGAACGTTCTGATACGTGTTGGTTATTGGACACGTAATGTGCATAACTAGTTTTAATATGGGTTGGGTTTACATATTGAAATTGTAACTGCTCTCGAGCACATGCATTCATAGGATATGTTGCTGAACCTTACATGAGAATACAGTCTTAAGCATATATTTACTGTTTTTGAATTTAATACACAACACTTACACTTTCCTGAGTGTCTACTGGTAATGTAGAAAAGACCATTCTATAAGCAATGTGAGTATATAAAAAAGATAAATACATTTGAACATTACAAAAAAATAATAATCCCGTTTTATATTAGAAAATCGTAAAAAAAATAATTTAGGGATAAGAGGAGATTCGAACTGAGGACCCTTCACATCACAAATCCAAAGTCTAACCACTACACCACGAGGACGGTGTGATATAATGTTTTGATAAACATTTATTGAATCACCGTTTATTTGACAGTCTTCACTTCGAAAGTTAAATAAAATTTTATAACTTTTTTCGCTCCATTTTAGGGAATATAATAGTTTCTGTCACATGATTATACAGCGCATGCATTATATCTGTAATCTTTGTTTGCGTAATCTTTCATTTGAGTCTGCAGTGCTCTATTTTCAGTTTCAGATAGTACTAAAGATATGGACTGTTTCGGCGAGCGAAAACAAGTTACCTTTTTTTTCCCTCTAAATTTCCCTGCGAATTTCCCTATGTTGTTAAATTCCTTACTTTTTGACTTAGAATTGTTTCGACTCTTTCTCAATTTTTAATATTTTCTTTCTAGTTTCGTGATTTATTAATATTTCTGTGACAAAATTTCAGGAAATATTCATTTTTACATACTTTACAAGTGTAACAATTAAGCGAACGTCAGAAACTAAGGAGAAAAATATTATTGGTGAAAAACTGTCAAATAAAGATATGCGAAAATATTTTTGGGCATGAGTGTACATACATTGAGTAATTTTTGTTGGTACTCGTATTGTCAATTCGTTGTTTAAAATATAAACCTAATTGAAGTTGGTAAATATTTTCTTAGAAGGTGAAATTTTGTAAAATTATTAAATTTGTTTTTAAAAATTGTTATTATTATAGATCTGTAACACTAGTTTGTGTAAAAAGGCTTGTAGTTTGGAAAGCAATGCGTGAAAAATTTAGAACCCAGACAGTAAACTTAAATTTTATACGTGAAATTGCATATTTTCTGGCTCTGGACCTTTACATTTTTCTTCTGCAGATTTTATACTTCAATTCAGTTTTAAAATATATGTTAATAGTCTTTTGTAACAATAAATTCCAACAATTAATTCCAGTATCGTTATTATAAATATTCAAATACCGTCAACAGTAACTTCCAATTCATCGTCCACTAAGACGTGTCTTGAGTATCGTAATTGTTCAATAGGTTGGTTGTACCGTGCTCTAGGGAAATCACTACCCTCAATCTGTTGTCTGCATGATACATGTAGACAGCCGTTCACAAGCATTCAAAGGTACACTACTCTGATGTGAAAATGTCCATGAACTTTCAGTTTAGAATAAGAAAAGTGGTACATATACACTATGCAAAAACTGGAAAAAGAAGTCATGTAATTGGTATCATACGCTTGTTAGACAACGATAACTATTTCAAACGAAATAACAGAGGGCAGTTCGCAGTTAGAGAAGTATACCCTTTGTGACTATCAGAACAAGCCCCAAAGGTACAGTAGAGAACATGACTGTACGAGAAATTATGGGGGAAAGAAGAACAGGAGAACACCCATAGTTTTCTCATAGACACCATGATATCTCAGTTGAAGGTTAGGAATTTGGATTTCTTTACAGTAACAATTCAAAGGCATGGACCAAGAGACGCAGCTACACAAACGTTTATAGTTATCATTACGCCTTAGTGTACATACATCTAAGCGTATTTGTTTTACCACCTGTTGTCACCTTATAACTAAATGCTGTTTTCTTCTCTTGACTCAAGGATCAAAAGCAGTAGAGTATTTATTGAAGTGTCTAGAAAGAAAATGAAATCAAGTCGTTGTCCTGAACGTACTAGTCAATAAACTACTTAATAATCTTGAATTAATACACTACCTACAATGAGCCTCTGATATTTTCCCCCCTAGACTTTGTTATCAATCATTTGCGAAAATTGAGTTAAGTTCAAATCATCGGATAGTTTTAATTCAATTTTATTATTTTTACTATCACGATTATTCACTGTCTACTACCCAATTACAATTCTAAATATTGTTTTGTTATCTGCAATTCAATCCTTCCCTATTTCCTTTTTCATTGTCTTCATCCTAACATACTTGTGTGGCTTACATTTTTGCTTAAAACGTAATATTCTTCGGTTTATTGTTGTTTGATATGTGATATATTGTTTAAATTTAAATATTAGTAGTTTACGTAAAACAAATTACTATTAATTCTTCTCAAAGTGGTACTAGAAAACCAACGCTTTGAGGAGGCGGAGTTTCTGATTTTTTTTTTAATAAACTTTTATATCTTGTTTTATACGTTCAATTTCCTTTATCTTGAAACGTTTCCACATTCGGAATAAACTTCCTGAACTGCTAACAGCCAGAATTTGCCTAGATTCTGCTACTAACCTTTCAATTTGAATAAAATAACTGAGTGTCCTAAGCAAAATTTGCAATAGAATTTTTGCAAGATTTTGAAAAGACACAGTTCATGCTTTGCGATTCCACCTATAAACTTGCTCATCTTGATAGCTCTGTCGACTAGGGCGCCGGGTCGCACTTCATGAGATAGTCGGTTCGAATCGGGTCTGAGGAATGGATGTTTGTGAATTTTGAATTCCACTGCATTCATATCACTACGACGGCCCGAGGTTTGTAGTTACTAATATGACTCATATAGAAATATTTTCTTTCAGTGAAACGTTTGTCAAGGTTATACTTTTTCTCTCGAGGCAGCTTGACAACGACCTAATAAATATTCACAGACCAATGTTCTATCCCAAACCGATCTGATTTACTGAGATTGAAATTCTTCTTCATGATATAGAACCTTGGTAAGTGATACACTTTAGTTACGAATAAAGTACGTTAGTCATATTCTTCTAAACTATTGTCTAACACACAGTAATCTGACCAGAAAACTGTTAGAGGAGTCTATAGTTTGTCTGGTCCTAATAATTTCTTCCTTTTTTTCTTCGAAGACAAAGAATTGATTTGGAGAGAAATCGCATCAAATTGTCTTTACTTTGTTTCGTTCTCTTTTGCAGAACCTAACACTTAGAATGGCAACATTCATCGAATTTGAGCCGAAAGAAAATGCAAACATTTTATCAACAATTTTGAAGGAAAAGGACTCTTTACAAGTTGAAAAGGACGTAGCTTATTTGAGAGACTGGTTAACAAAACAATCCCATTTACCACAAGATATAGGTAAGATAAATGACTATGTTAAAGCAATAATAATAATGCTATAGGGATAAAAACTTGTATCCAATTGTTATTAAACTCTTCATTTGTATTAACCGATTCCGCTATGAAACGTACTCAGTGGCTATTACCGTCAGAAATTGTACCCTCATTTTAAGCGTAGATGCATTTGAAGTGCAATGTAATAATTTCCATATAAGGATAATATGCTTATTCATCAGCATTGAGAATCAGAAACACTACCACATATTCAAGGTAGGGTGCGCTGATAGATGAATTCGAAATTAGATATATGTAGTTTGTTTGCGTTAAAGCAATGAATACTCGAGTCAATTCTTTGGTAATGAAATATTTAAGTTTCTTACAGACCTGGTAGTGCGATTGGTTAGCACTTTTGCTTTCGGTGCGCATAGCTACTGGTTGAAATAGAGTGGCGGTCCTTTAAGCGGAGTGGGCTGGAGTTAGCTTTATTAAAAGCTGTAAGTCCCGTCCTAAGAAGGTCACCAGCTGGTTCAGGATAATCACTGAACTCTCGAAATAACGTAGAGCTGAGGAAGACTGCTTATATCTGTCTTCTCACCAATTCTGTGTACGGATAGTTAATTCTAAAGCAGATCATATTAATCAAGAATTGGTTAAGCAATTCAACAGAGTTCTTCGACATAGCAGAATTATAGCAATTAAACTGAATTGATTTATTAAAATCCATGAGATCAAATAAAACCTGATGCAGTCGTGTAGTCAGTAAATAGTTAAAATATAGTGTAATACGTTAAGTAAATTAACCGGATATTTACTAAGGATATTATTTATCTGTGTGAAAATAAGAAATTATATATATTACAAGTCAGTATTAATAACAGAGAGATTAATATGTACGTTAATATACAGGGTTGATTGATAATTATTATTTGATGAAGAATGTTTTACATAACTTTAAAAGGTACAATTAAAATGATCAGATTCTGAATTTACAGTAAAGTACGGTTTCTACTGAATAGCCTCTAAAATAACCATTTAAAAAATGTGTAACGTTCTAAATTTTTGACACGGCTAGCTCAATGGGTAGTGTTTAAACAATGCAACTTTTATATATATTCTACCACTGGAAATAATGATTGGGATAAATTCGGGTAACGCATTTAATAAAGGATATTTTACTGTCACACATTGAAACATAAATGTTTGTATTATCCTTTTCATAACTAAGTATTGTATCCTAAGAATATATCGTCTGAGACTAACAAGAATTCTTTATAATATACTCAGTTATAAAAACGTACTGTCTCTTTCAAATATTCGCAAATTATTTTCTTCGTATATTGTTATGAAGATGTATTATTTTCTTCATCATTTTATGAAATGAAATTCTATGTACAGTTAAAAATGTTCTTCATCAATGAGAATATACAAATGTTGTTTCATTGTATCTTTTGTAGAGGATTGCGTACTTTTGACATTTCTAAGGAATAGTAAATACCGACTGGAAAGAGCGAAGAAGAAGATAGATAATAATTTTTCACTTAGAGGAATTTGTTCCGAATGGTATGATTGGGCAGATGACTTGAAATCGGAACTAAATCCTGATATAAAACACCAGTAAGATATTGTTTTTATTTTTTTGTTTTGATAGTTCTAAAATCATTTAATGAAATAATTATATTTTAAGTGTATTATTTCAATTACGTTTACGTCTGTAATAATTTGCTAATGTGAAACAACTATGCAATGTTATCATTCACTGACATTCTTATTATTAATACATTTTTATATGATAAATACATGTGGGTTGTAATAATTTGAATATAATAAAACATGAAATATCTTTATGTCAAATGCTTAAATATTAAGTATAAGACTAACATAACGTATTGAAATAAACAATAATTTTATCAATGAATGTAATAATTAAAATATGAGTATCTGAAAACAAATTTTACGTTCGAACGTTGCAAGAGTTATAAACTAAATTTGATCCAATTTTGTTCAAGTTAGTTTACAAAAATAGATTGCGTTAAATTCTGTTAACAGCATCCTGAAAGAAAGATAGATATACCCCAACTTTATTTGCAAGTTGTGCACCTTTTATAATACGTTCTGAACTAAACGTAGTCATCCTGTTTTGATTTATAGCCTTCTTATATTCCAGTCTGAGCTGCTAGTCCCCTTGTTATCTGAGATTTGTACTATAAATGTGATCAAGGGTACCATAATATATTGACGTAGCTACTTGACTTTACCGCGCAAAGTATTACCATGAGTTCATAATCGTTAATGTAATAATTTATGAAGACGTAATTTTTCTACATGCTTACGACTCGAAATGTGCCATACGTTAGCAGTAATTGTAGTACACTAAACATGTACAATGATACCAGTTATACCAGAAGGAAGTAGTATTTACTAAACAATTACTTACCCTATAGTTTAGCACATTCTACGTACAGAAATCGAAAAATTCTTTGCTACTTAATTTTAAATATTTGCTAATAGGAGTAACTCATAAACTATGCCTCGTCTAATACACAAACATTAAAAATATTTTACATATCAAAGAAATCTGCCTGCAGGGTGGGATTAAAAGAGGTTATAATGTGACTTCTTCCCAATATAATTAAATGCATTTAGACCCAGGCATTTGAGTTCAATCTACCCAAACCAATACGCCAAATTAGCTCCCTATATACAAATACTCTTTCCACTTTCATCTTAATTCAAATACAGAGAAAAGTGAATTCCCATTGGACACCAAGGTTTGTTGAACGTTCAAGGCACTATAATAGCACCTTTCGACGGATGCGGATTACGGAAAAGTTACACGTGTTTCTAGTAGGATTTTAAAGGAAATTAACGTGTAAAATGACATGAGGTGGGGTTTTCTAGCTACTATGTTAAATAAAGTATACAAACAAATTAGTATGCAGGGAGAAAAACGTTTAGACCCTTGCATTATAGGACTCTAAAACTCATCAAATGTGTTATAGAGAGACTAGACAAAGGTTTAAATGTTCAATTCCGCTAATCATTGCTGTAAAGATGAATGTCATAGGATGTTCAGTTTTGCCAAGTATGTACACAATTGTTATTTTCTAGTGATATTGCATTACGTTGTATAATATTCAGAATGCTTGTAAAATAATACAGACAACGTATTTCCATATTTACCAGTGCTGCAAATCTTCATATGTACAGAAAAGAACAAATTATTTAGCACCATGCAGCATGTAACACAAGACACTCACATATAAACTGGTTTTGTCAAATGTGATCAAAGTTTCCATTGTCAAACACGTTTTGCGAATTTCAGACACTTTCCTGAAATTCCTTCTGTAAACAAAGCAAGTGGCTGTACGGAGGATTGCAGTAACGTTGCATGATTTTTTTATTCGAATAAAATTTTAGCAAATTACTTTTCATTTAAACGATTCAACAACTTACATTTTTTATCCTGAAATGCTTCTTTCTGAAGTAGCTATGCCTAACCTTTTGTGAACAGTATATCTGAGTTGAAATATAATATAGAAGAGCAGGATTCAATAGTGACAAAACTTGTCCGGTATTTAATATTGTAATTCGCGATGACACGAAAGAGGTTGGTGAACAGTTCAGTTGATATCGAGACGAATATGCCAAATGATATGACATCGCATGCTTACCCTAACAACTGAAATATTAGCTTCCGCAACTTTGTGTTAGCTCCGTAATAAATACGCAAAATATTGTACAGGGTGTGGCCATAAGTCTTGTTAGGACAGTTGAATAAAATAAAATATGAGACAGGTAGGTAGGTGCCCCTAAACATATTATAGGCAATGGAAAAATGTTGCGGATCATACCACGTTCTTTCTCTTGCAACGAGAAATTGAATGGTGCAGTGCAATTTACGATAACCATAACTGTGTTGCAGTTATGAACAAAATTAGGGTAGGGTTTGAACTCGGCGGGTTGTTCTGAAAGAAAGGATTACGTCCCATACACACCTTATAATAGCACAATAAACACATTCATCAACATGGAGAACAGCTGTGAACCAGAATAAAACACAATCACCATCACATAACATGTTTCACATAGACGCCGTTTTCGTTGAAGGACTTCCGCAAACATCATTGTGCGCCCTACGAAGTACGTCAGGTGATACTTGTGCACATATCTCACTGTCAGTGATTTCCCTGTTTAGGTTACAATGGTACGTTAAGTTACAATGGTACCCATTAGCCTTCAAGTACCGTAACATAGAAATATCCAAAGGATTTGGTGGGGGGGATCATGGTGGCCACTCGACAGGTCATCTATATCCAATCCATTTCCCGGGAAATTGTTGATCCAGGTAAAAGACTGCACATGTGCTCCATAATGAGGCGGAGCACCGTCCTGTAATAAGAATATGGGGAAACTACCGTTCTCTTATAACAGCAATGAAGCACATCCACCTGCAATAATCATCTGCTGTTCGATCCCCCTCAATGAATAAGCCGCCTTCATAATTCACTTTCCCAAAATCCCATCTTATACCATTATCTTCTGTGAACCTACCATCGTGATGGGATCAATCCAATGTGAATGACGTGAGTCGTACCTCTATAAGAACAATGGGAAAACAAACAAGTGATACTCGTACAAACTGCAAAAGTTGCAGCATCTCACAGAAGACGTCATTGATTGTCGGGAATAATTTGCAGAGTAAGCCGTTCAACCAGATTAAGAAATTCCAGGTTTCGTATTCGCACACCATATACGTTTTTGCAGACGAAGCCAATGATTACATGAACAGCGAAGTTAACAGCGTAAACCATCGATATTGGTCTGATGCTAATATGGAGAGATGGAGTGTAATTTGTTAGGCTTTTCTTAAAGGACGCCAACACTCCTGTTGTTGTTTCGTTCATAGCCGTTTTTGGTCTACTCGTCCGGGACCTGTCTTCAACAGTTCCTGTATCCCTGATGCATTTAGATAGGAGGATAGCAACTCTCTTGGGTGAGATATTATTCTTTGCAGAATGGCGATGGTTGAAATCATCTGCGATGGTGCACACTTCGTTCAGCTGACATCAGAGCAATCTCTATGCGTTTATCCTTCGTGCGGAACATCATCAATTAATGAACCTGAAAGGAAAAATAACGGTAAAACCATTAAAAATTTCACAAAGCGTTAAAGGTGGACACAAACCAATCACAGTTATGAATTCCTGAGGAAATTGTAGTGCTAGCTGAAATGTCACACACGTCCCTTACTATTTAAAATTGTCAGTTGAATCCAAGATGGCGAATTTCAAGAAGACCGCCGGCAAGGCGGTATGATCTGTGACATTTTCTCTTTCGAATATAACAGGTTCAGGGACATTTCATTGCTGTGTCTCCTATTTTCTACTTTATTAGACTGTCCTAACAAGACTTTTGGCCACAGCCTGTACAGTTTTTTGAATATTTATTACGTGACTAACACAAAATTGTGACAGCTAATATTTTAGCTCTAAAGTAAGCATTCTATGTCCTATCATTTGGCATATTCATCATCTCGATATCGACAGAACAGTTCACCAACCTCCTTTGTTAGATCTCTCGTTGAAATATGATACAAAGGAGAACCTCTGTATTTAAGGGTTCAAACTTCGAATTTATATTAGGGGAAACAAAATATTTCAACTCCTTCTCGCGACTATACTGACTTAGTTTAACTAGAATTTTTTTTCAGTGTTAGAATACGAATGTCAGTATTGTACGTAGGGAAATGCTCTTCCGCTGTCTTGACACCTTGTGGATCGAGAAGAGTACTTGACTGAGGACGTCATTCTTGCAGGTTTATGCCAAAGGTCCTTATTTCGTCTAGAATTGTTAGTTTGAAATTAATCTGTTCTGAACGCAATTGTTCTCATACTAAGAAGGCGTTTTATTTTCTATTCAGTGACTGAAATCAAAGCGATGGATGTTTTTAAGATAGATCTCCTTGCTTTAAACATTCGTGCCGGGTAATGAAATGGTGTGAATATTATTATAAATGTTTAAAAATAAAGAGTTACTACAGTTCTCAGAGTATGTGTGTCAATTTTAATTTAATTTATTTTGAACAGATAGTTTTCTGTGGCCGAATCTGGTCAAAGCTATAAGGGATCCCTTCGCTAGTCGCGATCCGTCAATCATAACAACGTTACATTTCAAACTTCTGCAATACATTAATAGAAGATAAAGGTATGGGAAGAGTGACTTTGAGGTATGGGAAGAGTGAAATGAGATAAATGTGGTATGTACAAATAAAGATGTAAAATAAATGATTAACACTTATATCATACACAATATATTAAATTAGCTACAACCATTAATTAGGAAGTAAATTTGATATTTATTAAACAGATTGAATAATCTTCTTTCAGTATGGCAGTTCCTTTGAAACATTTATCACCAGATGGATGTGTTGTTACAGTAACAATACCGATAGATGAATCAAGATATCGTCATGATGTCATAGTAAAGAGAACATTACTAAATATGGAAGTAGGATTTAAATTGATGATTCCTCATAATGGCCATATCGTTGTAATAGATTGTTCTGAAATTACAGTTTTGCATACATTGAAAACGCCAATTCCAGCAATTAAGAAAACTTTGACACTTATTTCGGTAAGTATAAATATTGAAACATAATATATATATATATATATATATATATATATATATATATATATATCGTTTCTTCTTTCCAGCCACCCATAAGTTACTACTTAATCTAAACGTACAAAGAAGCGATTATTACACTCACGTTTAGAATTGACTTATACTACGTTAACCGAAGGTGGTATCACATACAGATCTCAAATTGTAACTTATCTCATTTTGGCTAATTCCCGACTTATATTGTTTGTTATTTTTCCACGCACGCTAGAATTATGGATGTAGTCTTAAGTCTATAAAGTACAAACTCAATAACTATGTCGATTTCTTCATGAAACGTTCCATTGTTTCTCCATCTTAACAAGGTAATCATAGGCAATATCTGGTTCCAAAATTTTGACTTTGGTGTGAGATATTTGGAATCTGATGTTATCTTCGACCCATGCAACCTAAGATATTATATGTCCTTATAAAATGTACACGCTAACTCTATTCTTTTGAATTGTATAAAGAAGAACATGATAGGAAGTAATTTAGACCGAAGGTTGTAATTAAGCTTGCCATTCGGACCAAGGTTGCGCCCTTCTGCTAGAGTATACTACGCGCAAAATTATCTCCCTTTAATATCATTTTTGCATGATCTCTTATTTTGGAAAGGAAGTATACTTATAATGGATTTTAGCTATTTATCTTCCAAAGCGGTTTTAAGTTACTCTCGATTTTGGGGAAGGTAGTAAGTAAATCATGCGTACTTCTTACTATACTCAAAGTTCTACAACGCACCAAAAATCTATAATCGTAAAACATGACATCACACACTCAAATATAACGCAATTCTTTATTTCAACATGTTCGCTCATAATCTAAAAAAAAGAAACACTGATGATTTTGATTGAGTCCATATTTGTTTCATTATGTATTATGTAGTTGTACATAGTTCTAGATAATTAAGTAAGAAATCATTAATTACCCAACTAATACTACAAGAAAAGTACTAGAGGTGAAAAAAAAGTATTCTTTGAATATTCATAAAACTAATGCCAAATATTAAAATTCATTCAACGAAAGAAAGTATATATTTTTAGTAAATGTCTTTCATCAAGCTGCAGACTAAACAGAAAAGTGGCACCTTCTCGCCCAGTCAGATTTTGCTGGCTGCAATTAGCCCTGGCAGCTGCTTACATCGTCGCTGCACACCAGAAGTCCGATAGTAGGATCAAAGTTGCTTCTCTGTTGAGAATGAATTACTTATCGACTGTGTAGGGAATTGACGACTTCATATTAGGTCTACTGACCGCAATGGCATGCACTGACATTGCCATCCCTGTACGTTCGCGTCAGGTGAGTAGCGGCCTTATCGCAGACTACATATCGTAATGGCATGTCTTCGGACTGTTCAGGTGTGTAGATCGCAATGTGATGCATATGCAGCCCATAGATTGATCAGGAGACAATCGTTGCTCGTACTGGTGTAAAGAATTGGGAACCCCATCGTCCAGTCAGGTTTTGGCGGCTCAAATCAGTCCTAGCTGTTACTTACATCGTTGTTGCCCACTGGAAACCCAACAGCAAGGTTAAAGTTGATTCTCTGTTGAGCTTATTAAATCTCAGTCGCGCAGGGGGTTGACGACCTCATCGCAGGTCTACGGACCGCAACGGCATGCACCGCCATTGCCATAGCCCGAGCAGCAGGTCATCGCTGCTCTTTCGCATGAGGCAGTTAACAGACCCCACCGCAGGCTGCTCTCCATAATGACATGTTATTGGCTATCCTGATGTGCAGGCCGCAACAGTACGTCTTCGGGCTGCCACTAGCTACGAGTAGCTAACATCAACGCTACTCAGTAGAGGACCAGCTAAAAGGAATTAATTTCATTTCATTTTCATCTACGGGATTCATTTTTCCATTTACTCTTCTGTTGTGTTATGCCTCTCGGCATGACCAAGGACATGTTTGGGATTTTTTATCATTGACGATGACGCCTGGGGTCAATGGAAAGGGGGCAGAACCATGTGGATAGCGCATAGTTCTCAACGACAGATGTTTTATGGTCTAGCTCACTGATCCTGGGAAGTGCGCCGTTGGAGAGATACCCGGACTGTTGGTCTCACCAACACATTGGAGAGTGGATGTCCCAAGTATCCATCAGTCGGGAGGGCAAGTGATTTGGACGCCAAGCCATTTATGACTTCGCGTATCTTTCCAGCTTGCTGACAAGGGTGATGGGAGTAAGACCAGGCAGCCTCGTTGTCATCTCAGAACAGTGATGGATAATTGTACATATTTATGGTTATTTATTGCACGATGGATTTCGAAGGTCTTCTAAATAAGTCACCTTTCCCAAAAAGAACGAAAAATGATAAGAGACAAAATAAAGAGAAAGCCACTGAGGATTAAAGTAAGAAGGCGCATACTGTTAATAAATTAAAAGGTGTGAAAGTGGAAGAATAGTACAGGAATCGACAAGTATCGTAGCGAATATCACACGATATCTTGTAATAAAAAATATATATGCAACAGATGGCCAGGGTTGTTTCAAATTATCTTTTCTA
>JAGDQP010047561.1:0-12756 GCA_022664845.1 Lepisma saccharinum
ATATATATATATATATATTTCGTGTATTTAAAAAGAATCCTTCAGCGAAACACATTTCCGAAATATGTTTGTGCTTACTACTGCCTAATGAGAACTTTATTATATTTGGGTATAAATATAGCCTGGTAGATGGAAATTCTGCATTTGCTAGATTTCTCATAAAATAGATTCCAAATCGGTCTTGTACAGTACATACTCTTTTTAACTGCAAATTGGAAATTCATAACGAACTTGTATTTTGATAAAACACAAAATCAAATAGAATTCTGAGACTATCAAAATAACGTTACCAGCAGCCATCTTAAAGCTGAGGTATTGTTCGGAGGTACCTCAATTAGAATTTAATTGTTAAGCCCTTAAGGCAACTTTGTCTCAGGCTTGATGGATGGTGATGGGAGTATTGGTAGAATGAAAATAGTGGGAGAACGCCGAGAAAACCCACGCACACGGTGTTTGTCCACCACAAAGCCCACATGTCACGAGGAAAGATCGAACCCAGAGATACCTCAAGTAGCATATCCTCGTTTGTGTACTCTTTCAGTACATGCGCAGATCTGACCACAGCAATGAACATAACTTTATAGAGCACCCAACAAATAGTTCATCTGAACAATGATTCATACATTTTTACATTGCTGCTAAGATGACTTGAGACTAACGTACACTAGCAATTAACGCTTAAACCTCGTTTCTTTAATTCATGATCATACGGGATAAGATGATGGTGAAGATACAGGGTGAGGCAGGAAAAAATTGACACCCGCTCTAAAACAAGCACTGGGGTGTAGAGTAATCCATAGCCTTTAGTCACCATCAAGCGCTGGTCACGAGAACACCGAGTCTCTCCTGCGGAAATATCCGTTTAAAACAATAATTGCGCTACTCTAAACATTTAGAAGACATTTTGAAACTGGAAGGAATTAAAAAGTTGAACAACGTCTAACCATACTGAATTAGGTTGAAGAGTTTAGGACCACTGCATCTGCTGCCAACAAGAATCTCCTTCCTGGTCGTCCTTGCACAAAAGAACTACAGAAAATATACAGCAAGTGAGACTAGCATGTTAGCGCAGGCCTCACCAGGAACACTCCCGACATGATAATCTGGTACAAGTGCAATTCCGCATGCAATCGATGGCCCATTTACCAAAAAAGCGGTATACAATTTTTTACGACCCACACTCAAAGCGTCAAGGAGATATAAGCAAAAGCAAACGCAAATAAAAAAATGTATGAAGCAGAAGACACATGCCATGCCGGATCAAGACAGTTATCATCTCTTTTCAACCAAATTATCTCAGAATTGCATGGAATTTGGGAAACTGGAGATGTTAATGGCACTTAGTCACCGTGACAATTGTTAAATCCCTGATACTTTTCAATTTATTAATGAGTCAAGGTAAAATTGCACTGAAATTACCATTCTCAAACTGCTTAGCTATATACAAGTTGATGCAACTCTGCCTTTATTTGACCTAAAAACCTCAAATAAATTGCAGTTGAAAGAGATTGCAACAAGCTTTCCAATGATATATAACAAGTCTATTTTCGGGTAAAAGTATATTGATGGTCCTATGGCCTTGACCCTTGAAATGTACCTTGACTCGCTTAAAACATATTCCCTTCCAAAAATTACGGAGAGAATATGTCTGATAGTCCATACTATGCTATAAAATATACTACAAATCAATGCGGATCTGTACAAAAATCAGCAGATAATTCAGAGTTTCCAACTTTGAAGCGAAAATGCTCACACTGGTAAATAGTGAATAGTTCATGATCAATCAGCAACAATGCATTAAAGTAAAATTTAGCGTTCGGGAGTTGATTTGCATTAGTATCGTGAATATTAAGAGATATAATGTCGAGGACTGTCATAATTGTTGTCAATCCGAGATTAGGTGTATTTTTCAACTCGCACTATGTTAGTTGATTTTGATATTTGGAATTCTGTAATGGTGGTCGTCATTACGGGGATTTAAAATTCCATTACTTTAAAATTCAGACAATGCAGCTGCTTTTTTCTATGATTCAAGTTCAATATGGTTTGGCATGTTGGAACTTCTTCAGCCTTTTGTAATTTCAAAATGTTGCCTAAAAATACTCTGGGTTACGATATTCTTAAAACAAAATGATTCCACAGCAAATGCTCGATGTTCTCGCGGCTAATGCTGCATGATGACTAAAGGTACGTTTGCCTCCAAGCGTCTGTAACGTGTAGCGACCGTTGCCTACTCCCCGCCTGTAATTACATGTCAATGCAATCTTTGCATTTAGGATAACAATGACGTTAAATTGCAGGCGGGGAGTGGCTCCAGTCAACAACTCAGCGTCACATGCTACAGACATTTGGAGGAAAACGAACCTCGAGGGCTATAAATCAGTCTGCACACCCATGTGTGCTTCATCACCCCACCTACACAAGCGTGGCGCCAAATTTAAATAGTCTAATTGTTTCTGCCCCACCCTGTACTCTTTAGTAATGTTGGAAGTATCTCAGAACCCCCATGGACAAGTCTCTACTGCACAACACTATATATAAAAATGACTTCGTACGAGTATGAAACATATCAAGACAAGTTGCTAATATTACGAGTTTCATATTGAATGTCGCCGTACAAAATAAAGGGAAAAAACGAATTCTCTTCCTAACGATATCTTCTTTCTCCCTGTCCTTTCTTGAGACCAAATGTTAGCTCTGTCTTTTATCTAGTGTCTTCATTTCCTTCTTCATCCAGCCTGTTCTTTATTCTGTCTCCTCTTTCCCCTGTCTCCATTCTTTATTTCCTGCCTGTCCATCCAGATGCTCTGTTTAATATTCTCCAAGGAAGATGCGAGTGGAGGAAGGAGGATCCAATAAGCACAAAGAGATCTATTGGAATTTGTAAGAGGAAGCACAGAGTCGTTCTGGAAAGAGGAGGAGGAAATTGACAGCTAAAAAAAGACATGTGGGTGAGTGGAATGGGAGAATTCAGCAGAACGATATATTGAAGAAAGAAACATATCATGCCATGAAAGTGGTCTGTCCGAGTTTCCATACATCACCTCATACTATTCGAGTTCTAATCTGAAATAACCTATTGCATATTTACTCTTCAGAAATATTAACAAGAACAACTATTTCGAAATTTGACTCACATGCTGTTACATGTAGAGCTCGTCATAACTGCTTAAGCGGACAACACACAACATGCATATAGCCCTTCAAAGCTGATAAAACCGGGTAAGTGTTTAATATGGTAACACCCCTAAAACAGTATCACAGTCAACTTAACTTTCTGTCCTTTTTTTGTCCTGGGTCAGGATAGTGTGATAGTTAACTCGCATGCCGTGCATGCTGGCTCTTGCTGCATCTTTAATTCCGTCGGACCTCAATGAAAAGAAAGTTGTTCTTATTTCGGTACAAGACTTGTATCCGACTGTCAACCAGAAATCAACCTCTCAATGAGATTTTAGGTCGGTTCATTTATTGTTACATAGTTAACATCAGGCAGCAGAATAAAGGCTTGTACACTTCGCATCAAAAAAAAAATACGACAGCGAACGCCGTGCAGCTAGGCAACCCAAATGGCACCTTCTTATTCCATAATCGTGTCCGGTAAACATCTCCTCTTTCTCCTTCCTTCGTCTCGTCCATACTAAAATCAGCAAAAATCATGAGCACGTTTTTTTTTTCAAATAGACATGTATTAGTATCGATAAAATGTTAAGAATAAAAGCGATACGAATAAATATACGTAAGTTGATGGAGGGAGATATTTAAACACATATCTGATATAATGAAACATTGAAACCGATGGATGTCTGTTAGACACAGACATAGAAATGAGAGAGAGAGAGAGAAGAAGAAGAAGAAGGAGTACTGATAAAAATATGGAATTTAAACGTAGTAAAAAAGATAAAGTTCAGTTCCCACAAATCAAATCTAACAGCAAGAGAGAAGTGACTTTTGGATTTTATATTTTTTCAGGGTTATTCTAATATATAAAGGATGTTAAAAAAATCCATTAAGCAATTTCGAAATGGAGACCAAACTTGGTGGTCAGATTAAATACTCTTGATTTCCAGTGAAACTCCCGAGTTTTGAGACACATATAGGATAATGTCAAAAGTGTAACACACATGCTTTGCTTGAGCGTGGTTAGTTTGCAGATTCGATGGGGCTTATTAAACATACTGGTTCGAAATACTTTGTAATCAGGGATCCTGCCAGGATTTTCAGTTTGGGGGTGTAAAGTCAAAATTGGGAGGGTGGACGTTGAGTTTTGCAAGGTTTATATCAACTTTTGTCCGCAAAAAGTTATAGCTGGGGGTAGTCTCGAGGAATAAGGGGCTGACACCCCATAGGGGCCGGGGTCTGGCGGAATCACTGACTGTAACAAACCCAGTAGATACCGTAGGTTATACCTTCCATTCCAGACTACTAATGCAAATTGAACATAAAAAAATGCATGAATGATAATTTTTCTGCTTAATTTCTATCAGAAAGAGCCAAGATTATAATTCCAAACTGTATCAAAATGAAAAGTTACAAATGTTCAAAAGCAAAATTAGCATGTTCCTATAGGCATAGTAAACCTTACATGTTCCACATTTCAAACGTGATAAAAAGAAACACATGTAATAGTATGTTGATAAATCATACGATGGAAACCAATTTGGTGCCACACTAATATAAAAATATTTTTTTCTCTTGAAATAGCCAAAAAAGTGGGTCATATTCTACTCATATCTTAAAATTTATCTGTTCTGGACATGCCTCTCCATATTCGACCTATTGCGAATATAACGTTCTAATAATTACAACACTAATGAACTAGCGTTCATAACAATTCGCACAGATGGAATAAACACGGCAGAGCTGAAACGGGTCACCGGCTGTCGGGGGATGCTGGTGAAGTTTTGTACTGTGTCATCGGGTGTAACATTCGAACCCTCTCTAACCCGCTGATTCGATTTAGATCTGATAACCCGGAGGATGAAGGAGAGATTTTAATTATTTCATTGGCTTTGAAAAATGTTCGTTTCAGGGATGACCAGGATCGGAGATGTTACCCCGAGATCACGAAAAATACGACGCCGAAATTCACAGTTAAATAGATTATCCAGACCGGGTCACTTATGTTTGAGTCAGGCCCTATCACCGGGTCATCGAAAGTGGCCCGGATTTAGATGTGGTACACGCACAAACAGAGAGAGTGTGTGTAAAGTAAGAGAAAAAATAAAGATAAATAGAGAGAAGAAGAAGCTAAGACGCAGCAAAGACACGATAACAATACATCAAGAAAGAGAGGAATAGAGAAAGACCAATGAAAAACATAAAAATTACATTATGCTAAACAGCATACACACTGTTTACTGGGATTCTGACCAGTGATGCTTCGTAGGTTCTCCAAAACGGAGATGAATCTCTGTTTGAATACTTCAGTGTATGAGGAAAAGAAACTGGCTTATGGGGAATCGAATCCAGGTTTTCAAATAAGAAGTCCAGCACGATAGCGAAACCTCACTGGTGCTTCTATTCAAAACGTGCTTAGCAAATGCTATAGTGTTTCTTTCTAAGAATAATAACATGAAAAGTGGATACTTCTGATCAGTGACGTGTTCTAAACTGTCCTGGTAACCCCTTGAGTCTTGGTTTGGACTTTTCCTACCAACATTCGTAAATCGTCTTCCTCTCTATAGCGACTCAGTTGCTTCATTCTACTGTCGGAAATATTATCCGTTTTATATGAGAAGTGATGAGATTATTCACGATCGCCTTGTAAAAAGTTTTTTAGCTTGAACAGGATATGAACCTATGTTGGTTTGCTGTCGTATTGAAACGTCCAACGCGTTTCCCCTACTCCATATTCCCAACGAAAGATAGCAGCAGTGAATTACGAAGTCCAATGCAGGAAAATGTAACATTGAGTCTATGTGTTACATTTTGTCTGTATGTTTTGTGTGGTAAGTAAACACACTGTATGCATGTCCTCCTTGTCATGTCGAATTATGAAATAAATATATTATGGCAGTTTTAGGAACAAATCTAGCTTAATTCCTCTTGCTAAGGCTTAAGGGAACCGACCGAATAGACGCCTAATGTCCAATCCACACTTTCACGTCGTGGGGTCTGTTAGTACCCAAGCAACTGCTTGGCGAACGAACATGGATGGGCTGCTCACCAACCCGTATTAGCTGACAGCGTGGTGAGTCAAATGTCAGCACCCCTCTGTAAAGTGACCTGAATTATGCAACGTAATATGCGTAAAAACACGTGCTATTTGTTTACAAACGAGCAGTAAAAGACGGAGAACGTAGTATGCGTAAAAACACGTACTTTTATTTGTAAACGAGTAGAAGCTGGAGGAAGCCGACAACAGCAACCGAAGACAGCCGACGATGCAGACGACGTCTGGAAGTGCAGTCACCGTACCTGAACAGAATAAAAGGCGTCGAGCCGCTTCAAGAGGCACTATTCTGCTACGGGAATAGTCAACTATCCTCTCTTCCCTCACCTTGGTCGTACCTGCTACGGGGTAGGCCATCATCATCTTGGTCGTATCTGCTACGGGGTAGACCATCCTATCAGTCCACCTTATCTGCTACGGGATAGGCAAAACTCCTCAAGTCCATATCCGCTACGGCATGGGATTTTCCAAACACCATTATGGCCCCAACCTGCTACGAAGCTGAGGGCTCCCTTTCTATGCCAGGTTACCTGTGCCAACGTCACCAGTAACCCAAGGAACTATTTGACGAGAAAGTGATTATGATACGAGTGTATCTCAAACATAAGTCTCCATAGTTTTGTACGGGAGACTCTTTCTATTAACTTTGTATTTTTTTAATAAAATGTGAAGGGATAAAACCCAAACATCGATCCTTTTATTGCCCTACCTGCTCTACCTACCAAATAACAAACTATTGAATGACGGTGCCAGACTCAGATGAGCTGAGCGTTGCGGAGGCCATTAAGGCGCACTCACAAGGTAACATTACGATATACAACTAAAAATAAAACGTTTTCCTCCACAATTACTGAATATTGGAAAACTATGAAAATCTCTTTAGTGTTCACAGAAACTGCAGCTATTACATGGGCATAAACTAAATTTTGAGACATTCACAGTTTTTTTTAAATTTCCATATTAAAATTTTCCTCCCAATTACCCCGTGGTACCATATTTGTTTATGTAGATCGAGAGGAAGCATCCATTGCTTATATGTACCGGTACGTTGCGTTTTTATCATTTTAGTGACTCGGAGTTAAATTGCAGAAGTTAATTTTATGCTTCAGTTTGTAATATGTATCAGAGTCAGACTGCCTCCATTATCCGTATGACGAAGTTCCCTGGTGTATGCGTGATAGTTATCAAGTCGAAAGCTGAGGTAAATAGTATTGCTTGCTAAAACATTGGTACTTCAAGGGAGTAAGATCCATCCAGTTGCTCCTTGGCCTACCTCTACCTCTCTTGTCCTCCACTTCCAATGCCATCACTCTTCTGACTATATAGTAATTTGTTCTTCTCATTACATTGATCATACCACTGAAATCTTCTTGTATCTTCTTAGATATCTCTACAACCTTGGTTGTTCCTCTTACTCTCACATTTCTCACTCTATCTCTTCTTATCTCACAAATCCAGCACAGCATATTCTCATTTTGGTAACATCTAATCACTTTTCTTGTGCTTTCTTTATTGGTTATGTTTCTGCTCCGTACATCATTGCTGGTCTAACCACTGTTTAACTATCCCTTTATTCTTTACCGTGACTCTGCGGTCACAGAGAGCGCCACGCACTTTTTTTCAGTTAGCCCCTTTCATTGTGTGTGTTATTTCTGAGTCCAAATCACCACTTCCAGTAACAGATGAGCCTAAATATTTAAACATTTTCACTTTATTCAATCGTTCTTCTTGCAACATTACTACTCCATTTTATTCTCCGTTAAACTTGAGACACTCCGTTTTCTTTCTACTAAACTTTAGGCCTCTATCTTCCAGGGACTTCCCCTAACTTTCTACTTTCCTTTCAAGTTCTGCCCTATTAGTATTGCATAGTACAATATCACCGGAAAGCATCATACATCGACAAACATCTCTCACATCCAGAGTTATAACGTCTACGACTACGTTGAAGAGGCATGGGCTAAAGCTGAAACCTGGTGTAATCTAACCTTAACAGAGGTTTGGGGTGATAATTCCATACTACTTCTTAATTGAGTTCTAGCCTTTGTGTAGCCCCTACAATATCTTGGATTATCATTAGATACTTCTCTGGCACTCCTTTCTCCTTCAAACAGGTAAATACTTCCTGACGTGGTACTCTATCGTAGGCCTTCTCCACGTCAATAAAGACCATATGCAATCCTTTTTGCTTTTCCATAGTTTGTCTTAATATAAAAGTTGCGTCCGTTGTACTTTTTCCTAAGATAAATCCAAATTATTGTTCTCCTATTGATGTTTCTTCTCGTAATCTTCTTCAGTTTTCTCCCAAATCTTCATCGTATGTGACATTACGTCGTCGGAATTGAAAAATAAACCTACGTGGCAAACTATGATTTTTTCCGAATGGTCAAAACACCGGTTTCTGGGTTACAGTCTGGAATGCAATTGAAGACCTGAACTGAAAAACATCCCAAGTCCACCGGAGTATATTTTTTCAGGAGGAATGAAAAAGTCCAACATCTTCGTATGTTATCCTATTCAGTGGAAATTATTTGGTATTAGAAAAGGGTTTCTATGGTGGGATTAGGATGTAATATTTATGCAAGTGGATAGATCTTGGAACATAGATACCGACGAACAGAAAATTGCAAATACGAAAAAACTGGACTTCGGATGTTTTTCAATTCAGGTCTTTAATTTAGCAATAAAGAATTGCTATATCTCAAAAAGTAGAAGCTATTTCCACATGAATTTTTTCTACAGTATGCACAGTACAAAGAACTATAAACAGGTAGCAACACATGAAAAGTAAAAAAAGCCACATAGGGGGTATTGCAGTTCCGACAACGTTGATTCCTCTATAGTTTCCACAATCCTGTGTATAATGTTATCACAATGTAAATTTGACAAGTCTGTATTTGTGGCGACTTCTTTGAAACTGCCTTTTACGTCTTCGTAACATAAAGGGAATAGTAAAAGAGTAGTGATTCTCAGAGTGCCCTCGTGGATAATTGGTAGCGTGTCGAGCTACAAACGACGAGTGCGGAATGTTACAGCTTCGAACCCCACAGCAGGCGGTTGGGAAATTTACTGTTGGAAAGTTAATATATCATAAAGAAAACAACGGACAATATGCAGCTAAATTGTATACCAATAGACAGCAAACATACTCAGTTTTGGCCAACTGAACCCGTTTCTTCATAGCCCGCTTCTTGATTTCAACTTGTATTTCCTCAACCATTATTAAACGTTGAACAGGCGGACATTTCAGTACATTTACAACGTTAAAATTACGTTTCGGTCCTACCGTTTAATACACGTATTTTCAATGCATGTGTACAACTGGGGTAGTAAGTATGGACTTCGGTCCGTCTCGATGATATGAATGCAAGAAAATCCGCAAACATCCATGCCCCAGGCGGGATTCGAACCCGCAACCTTATGAACGGCAGCCGAATGCCCTAAGCCACACGGCTACCGAGGTCGACTTGTACCAGTTAAGTGAACTATAATGGTACCTCATTCAACTTCAGATTGTAAATCGTTCTGAAGAAAAGCATGGGTTTTTTCTTTATTCAAAGGTCTCTAGTACCGTAATTATGCATCACGTTTCTGGTATAACAACATAAATATATGCGTTAAACTACAAGTAACTAGTATTTCAAAATGCCGAGATATAAAACTATAGAATAGAAAATAGCTGACGTAAATATGCTTCTGGGGTATTTGCACACTCCAATACTATAGTATTGTTATCGGTAAAGCGCAATTGTATGCTCTAACAACTCCACGTGGAAGAGAACACTGAAAATTGAAATTGCTGTGGAAGACGGTGACATTTGTCAACAACAAGAAAAAAAATATGTTAATGAAAAGAGGTGATGGGATATTCATATATCCCACCAGCACAGTTAAGGGTTAATTAAACTGTAGGTTCCGTCCGTATTACCTCCGTCCAATGCAAGGCATGGAAAACCATCATCTGTTTCACCTTGAGCAACGACATTCAGAGCATAAACCTGCTCCGGGGAGAACACTAATCATTTAAAGAAAATAAAAATGGCAGAAAATCACCATAAGCATAATGATACTGATGAATGTTCTGCCCGGAGACAGGACTGAATAGAAACCACATAGCAATTTTGACCTGACTCAAAAGTGCGCCAAGCTTACTTTGACAAGTGGGACAACTTCATGCAAGGTTAACAAATCAAGCCAAGAAGGTTTAATCAAGCAGTCTAGGTGACAAGAATCATGGTTGAAATAGCCTTGATAGAACAAGAAAGAAAAACATAATACAGCTCCACTTCTTGGAACAAAAACGTTGCCCTGCATGGAAATCGAACCAAGGTCCATTGGCACATCGATCCGATTCTGTAGCACCATACTACGGAATCATCTGCCCTAGTTCGCTTAGTTCATCAGATCGCAAGAGACGCCTGTAGTGAAAGTAGGGAGTAGGTGAAGATTAGCCTACGGTAAAGCAGTCCTGGCACGTGATGAGGCTTCAGCGCACCGAAAACACGGCAGAAGTGCAACGAAACAAAATTCAAGTAAATAATAAGTGACAAACTTAATTGCATCATAGCTTGTTCCAATGAACTTGAATTAGGTTTGTTGTAACAATTAATCCACTTTCGTTGTTCCAACAAGTGTGTTTCATGGTTGTTTAGTAAGTTCAATACTATCTCAAGTTTGATGAGCTTAAAGCAAGTGACTAACAACCTTGTTGCAAGCTGGCATGTTATCTTGGAAGGTACCTGGGGGAAGTGAACCGATGGCGGTTTTCCACTGCCTTTCATTGCATAAAGACAGTATGTGTTCCCGGCCATTATCAAACATATGGCGTTTAATAACGTACGAAATATCCAGACCGGAACTGATCGTTAAAATGTATGTAAACTGAACGAGATAGAAAAAAGTATTTTAGGAACTTGCAACACTTTTGCCTGATTGAAGTTAAGGAAATAAGAACTTGGGTAAAAATTGACTAAAAAAAAGTGTTTTCAAAAATTCACTTGAGAAGGACGGGGGTGAAGACGTGTGGGGGCAAGTGCGGAAGAGAACAGAACGAGGGGTTTGATTTCCTAAGAGGGATTCTCAATCCTCTCCGTCGGTAGTCGTGGAAGTCAAGAGTCGGGCAGGGAATCCCCCAATGAACCAGAAAGCGACCGACCTCTTTGACAGGCGAGGTCGGGTGTGGAAAAAGAAGATGACGCCGATTGGATCTTGTCAAGTGTTGCCTCTCTCTTTCAGTGGGACGGGAAGAAGTAACGATGGCAGAATTCGAAACGAGATGAAACACACACAGGGTGCATCTGAAAGTTTCCTCCTTTCTTTCTCACAGCAGGTGTTGGTGCAATATATCAGTGTTGTCTGTGGGAAGATGATAAACAATTAGCTGAACAACTTCTGGCTACCGTAAAATAGTCTAACACCATAGTTGCTATTTGAGCATCAGCTATAGGATTTTTAAGTTTGAATGTTTCAATATTGATTAATGCACTGACGGGTTAATTTTTTACAGTTATAAGTAACTGAATTCTTTTAAATAGAGGGTTGGCTTAGCAATTGGAAGGTCCTGGGAACGATCCCAGTGGCCGCCCATCCTAACTGAGGGTTGTCCAGGGTTTTCCTGTCATACAAGGCAAATATCAGGATGGTACCTACAAATTAGGCCCTGCATGACTACCTTCCATGATTTACTCTAAAACACTAACCTGGCCTGGGCCTGAGTTGCTTAGAGGCCATAAACAAATTAAAAGAAATATTTTTAAGGATGAGAAAAGCGAATTGCGCTTAAGTAATGCAATAATTAACCTTAATGAAAATGACTTAAAGCAGTCATTTCCAACGTGATCGTGTGTGACGTCACGGTTTCTCAGAAGCAAAATGGCGGTCACTACAGAGCAGACTGAGTCGCCTTTGCGGTGTACTACTCATTAAAGAAGTGATTACTACACTTCAAGCGTCAACACACGACCCGCCACATTACCCTCCATCCTTGACTCTCAAGTGTCTCACCATGGTACTTCTCCAACAAGAGAAACGAGCTTCTACGTCATATATCGTCCAGTCGGAAATAACTGTATTAAGCTGAGGAAACTACCTCCGTCAAGAAATCCAAACGAGTGTCCTTACAACACGTTGGAGGAGCCGAGGCCCCGCAAACCCACCACCAGCTCTGCAACTTTTCAGATTTGGAATATTTTGATGCTTACTACGACTTACCACTGTAAGCATCAGCAGGTATGCTCCGAGTTACAAACTACTCACCAGAAAGGCTAATGGAGCACTTGTTGACTCAGTACCTTTACAACAACTGAGTCCGTCAACCAAAGT
The DNA here is from genome assembly GCA_022664845.1 of Lepisma saccharinum. NCBI lineage: Eukaryota > Metazoa > Arthropoda > Insecta > Zygentoma > Lepismatidae > Lepisma > Lepisma saccharinum. The sequence goes on from JAGDQP010047561.1 coordinate 12,494, forward strand.
GTCGACTACCACCAAACATTTAGTATAAGCAATGGTTACATGAAATATTAATGCTATATAAATTTCCTAATCAATAAATATCAATAAAATATAGGATAAACTAAAATAATAATAATAAAGACATACCCTTATTGAAGATACACCCCTTAGCTAAAACTATTTATCCCAATTAAAACACAAAATCTTCAGAACATAATACAAAACTAGCTCCAAAACAAAAAGAAAAGAAAATTTAATACATTTAATTAATATTTAGTAATACT
>JAGDQP010047564.1:0-14991 GCA_022664845.1 Lepisma saccharinum
CGAGCGGCTGAATTTGCTACAGCTGTAGTGGTAGAGTGAATGCTGCGTTTGCAGCTCCCAGTGATACGGAAACAATATAATGTGAAGAAATGGCATTTTCAACGGAACAGACGTAGTTATATACCCTGATTTTTTTTATAGGAAGGTCACAAATATCAATTACTGCATCTAAATATTAATGTCTACACTCGTGAAGATATTGCGGGTATGTATTTTGACATTTCGTTTGGAATAAAATTAACATCACGATATTCGTAATAAAAAAATATAGCAAGTTGGGATAAAATGTATTTTATCTACCCCAAACTTGAGCCAACTACTGACTATTTACACAAATTCGCTTTTTACCGTTGCTGGGGAACCTAAAGGAAAATTTATCTCCATTAATGCAGTATCTGTAAGGGTAAATACGTGACTTTTTTTTATCTATAAACAGATGAAACTTTCTATACCACAGAAATATACATACATGTATCCGATGAAAAATTTTGTTTTAAAATATTACAAATAATGTTATGCATATCACAAAGATATTTTCGTAAATAGTCGTATCTATATGTACGGAAGTTACAGTCTTCACGTGGACATTGGAGTCTACTCGACACTCCTGATTTCGGTAGCACATGATGTGTTCGTCGTCCATTATATTTTGTACGAAATGCTTTGTCACACAGACCCCTGCATGCGAAACTTCCCTCCATAATTAAAAATCAAATTTACGGGCGGGAAACGCATTCCGATCTTCACTTATTTCACAATTTGTCCACTCCCTGTTCTCAACTGACGTAGTTTCCGGCTAATTTTGCAAGCTCGAGAAAGTCGTCTTTCCACTAGACGTGCTAGCAACAGCAACGCCCTCTTACATTTATACGGGATGTGACGATAGTGTTGCCAGTACTTTCTTTCCAACTCTCGTAAAATCAAGGTGTCTACTTCTCTCCGTACGTACCAAAGAATCGCTGGAGATTAACAAGACCAAGTTGTTCCAATCGCTTAACTTTCTGTGGCAAAAGTTATGGTGGTCACTGATATATAATATATCAGGAAACATTTTGTTCTTTGAATGAGGATGTCGAAAAAGTATTCGAAACAACCTAAAATCGAGTTGCGCTTCATTCTTTATATTATTAGCGCATCTCGAGCCGTGCTTGAACTTTGGCTGAAATGTGTTAACATAATATTTGCACAATGTTTGTTTGATTTTCAAATATACACCGTTCATTACGGCATTTTTCTGCAGGAACAAATAATAGGAAAGTAGAATTTCAATTTATTTAAGACGTTTAAGCATCTAAGGCTCAGGCCCAATAATAAAGTAGAAGTGTAAACATTTTTGCGCATGATTCATTCTATTTTTTATTTTCTCTCATCTCAGCCATTTCACTGAGAAAAAAATGTGTCAGACAAAGAAAAGTATACAGGAAAAAACACCGTAGCAAGGACGTAAACCCGAAAGAACTAACCTCCTGTTAAAATTTTCTTTCTGTACGTACGTGATTCGTCAATTTTTTATGATAAACAACACTACACTATTCGACTTTCCATAACCCTAATATCTTCAGAAACATCAGGCATGTTGTAAGAGAAATTTGAAAAGTCAAGGAAGAAGCATTCTCTTTTGCTATTTCTTTTGTGTGTCTGTCTCTCCTGAAGATGTCCTCAGGAAAGGTAGAAACGTCGAATGTAGTAGTATCAAAAATAGGTCAGGCAATTGACACGTGAATACACGAATCACAATTTTGTCCTCCTTTGTGTTCACGTGGCTATGTACAAGTTGCATAATCTGTGTATCTCACCTAAACGTATTTCAAATAGATTCTTCATTTTGTAAGAAGGAAGTGGAAGTTCTCAATCAAATAGATATATACAGATGAAAGGTCTTAAATTATCATTTAAATGATACGAAATTATTATTTTGGTATTTCAAGGAAGTTGTGTGCGTGACATAATGCTCTTGAGTCTACGTTTAAAAATTTTGTTGGATTATAATGTGTATCATGAAAATCCATGTAATGAAAGCCATAATTCATTAATTACCAGCTATTATTGTATTAATACTATTTATGTAACAGTATTTTTTTTATTTTTTTTTATTTTTTTTTTTTCATTTTGTAGTAATAATATCCTTTAAAGATCAGCGTTCTACAACAGAATCCCGCAAACTCGACTTAAGTGGACAGAGAGTGGTAACAACTTACCAAAGCTGGCAAATTTTACGGATTTGGGATTGGCTTCTAACAAATGATCATGTTGTGACCTAAATTAATCTATTAAAAGTTTTTAACAGATTCAGAGCCAAAGAACATTTACACTCTAATATAATTTCTATAAAAGATATTAAAACGTCTAAACGAAATGACTGAAGCTTTTATAGTACAATCGGGCGATGTTACATTGTGTCTCTCACTTATTCTATCTTGACACTGCTTCGTCACAGCATAAAATATCCTTGTAGATGCCCTTTATTCCTCAAAGTTGTGCATCGTTTCCTGAACAGTCTTCAGCTCTTCAATGCTGGTAATCTTTTTACCAGTTCTTGTAAATTTAATGGACTCTGGGATTTCGAAGGGAAAGAAGTTGATTTCCGTTCATAAACATGCATGCAAAAGAATCAACAAATGGAAACCATTATTAATAGTTTTAAATACCTAAAGCATTCACAAAAATGTCACCAGCAAGTGTTGAGTTTTACAGATTGTCAAGTTTTCTGGATTCTGCTGTATTATATATCGTTAATACCACTGTTGTTCGTAGTCTTATATTGTTACAGGATATTGGAAAATTCTGTAGTGTATGGTTGTTTCAACAGAGTATTAAACTGATCGCACACACACATTTTGTTGCACGCATTTTCATGAATGGAATCTTTGAAACGTAGCAGGGCCTCCTTCAAGAAGTGTGGAAAGTGTTATCACACAACTCTTGCTGCTCGCTGCAAAGGCAATTTGCATCTACTCCCTGTTAGGTGTCAAAGGTTCCAGCGTCCATTCATGAAATTGCGTACAAGATGTTAGTATGTACGAGCTTTTTTAACGGTCCATTGTACATATAAACTTTTTTGTAAATTTTTTTAATATATTTTTACAGTAATTGTAACTGTCATTCAATAAACGATGATCAAGTTGTTGTATATGTTGTTTTTTTTTATCCTGTCAAAACACAATGTCAGAACTAATGTTTTGTAAAGCCTATAGTAGATTAGGCGCTGGCATGCAGTTATTAATTGTGCAACACTTGCCAACAATTTGATTCGCCATTGATTAAACTGCGCCGGCTACGCAATCAGGCAACATACGTGGAATTCACGTTTGCAAAGTTTGTCAGTTGGGTAGTGACTACGGTCAGCCTTGCTATTAATTCACGGAACCAACCACTCTCGCCAACAATAGACAATTGATAATAGATAAGCGAAAATAAGTTAAAATCCTAAACGACTGTGGAAAACTTGCTGATTTTAGTATTTATTTGTATTTTAATGGCCCTTTTTTTACATCTAATTAGTACCAATTACAATACAATTTCAGCGTATTAGTAACAAATGAAGTGCGTCAGCATCACGCAAAAAGTGACCAATTGGAATGATTTTTCGCACATGATCAGAAACTGGACCGGACTGGGAAGTTACAAATTGATTCTAAAATTATTATCTTCAGAAATAATTGTCCATTGAATTATAATGGCGGTGGAAAATTTAAAAGCAAAGCACGGGGCAACCCACACTACAATATTGTTCGACGGTACAACGGCTATCTTAGATAATACACCCCTAGGGAGGGGTGAGGGTGGGAAGGGGTGATATGTAAAAATAATGGAAAATGACTGATAGTGTGAAATCCATAGTTTTCGGGGTCGCTGAGATTTATAGTAACACTCCCGATGCCGTTTGTCCAAGTGCAGCCTCCATCGACATGGGGGTGCACCATATTCTATTCACCCCACACCAACGGGCGGGCAAATCAGCTAGTTTTTAAGAAATTTGATTATTTTTCTCTGAAGTCAAGTCATACCGAGCAATGTGACTTGTGCGATAAGGTGAACATTCGTCCCTGATTTTCGGGGGCAGTTCCCAAAATAACGCTGCTGTTTCCGATTCCCAGTAAATATGAAATAATAATAATAATTCCTGAGCCAACAATAAATATTTTGCCAGCTAAATCCGGTTCCATGGAGAGAAACCCGTACCTAACAACTATCAGACAGTAACATTGCTCACAATAACGTAAAAATGATTATTGAACTTCCTGTATTTTTGTCTCTCCCGTCTCTGGCAAATCCTCTATGGAGAGATTTTTCTCTCTCATGAACTACTTATTATAGGTGGAGGAAAAGTCGTAAATAAAAATTGAGTGTATTCAGACAATGTTAGCAGTGAAAACAAGCTTTAATAATATCTCATTTTTAGTGAACAACTTGGAGAGTTACTAAAAACAATTCCAACGAGAAATATCATTAGATGAATTCAGTGACACCTAATAATAAATATATTTAAAAGTTACTTTCTCCTTATCACAGTCGCCTGACACATGGATATCTCTTGCGACGTTTGGATCCACCGCATTGTAATATCCGATGTGGTTTTAAGTATTCGTCACGTTCCTTTAGGTTGCCCAGGATATAATCATCTCAGTCAACGTTATAACATCCCCTAGGACATGGCGTCATTGTTAGGGGATGAACCGGGATGTTGCGGAGAGTTTTTATGCATATTCGAGAAACAGGTCTATCCGTCTATTTGAGATGATTTTGCACTTTAGCTGTTAAGTTTTTATGTTGTATTATTGTGAAGGCCCCAGTACAGCCTTCCCGTTTTTAACTTATGCCAAAGGCTCTTTATATCTGTAGTTTTTATTAATAGTTATACTGGCCATTTATACCAGTAACCCGTTCTGAAGACCTTTTACATCCTCAGCTTTTATATGATTTTATTATTTTAATAATTGCTAACTTTTAACGTGACAAAGATAAGGGGGTTCCTAGTATCGGGAAGGGCGTAAGCCATAGTGCTGTTACCGCCCATAAAATTCATTTTATTTTATCTCCTTTTATATATAAATTATTAAATAAGAGAGGAAAAGGTTACAATTTCGAAAGCACAGACAAACGTAAGTGCACTTCACACCCACGATAAAGACACGGCAATATTTCGCCGAAGGCTTGTTCACGTAATGGAAGAGGAGACTGATAGAGGGGAGGGGATATATATATGACCGCCCCGCTTGTCTAGTGGTTACCGTCTCTGATTGCTGATGGGGTACCGGGTTCTATTCCCGGCTCTGCCAAGGGATTTTTTCAAGGCGTGACGGTGGAACCAGTGAATTGAATTTTTATTTTTATGGCCTTTAGGCGTCTAAGGCTCAGGCTGGGATAGGGGAGGGGAAAGGATTCGGGAATGTGTCGGCCAGGACCTATGTTGAAGGTGCCATCCCGGCATTTGCCTGGTGACACAGGAAAACCTCAGTCAGGATGGTCGGCCGCTGGGATCGAACCCACAACCTCCCGAATGCTACGCCAACGCTCTACCACTGAGCTATGGCGGCCCGGTATGGAACAAGTGAGTCTTTCTAGAAATCCGCATGCTACCAAAGCGCCTCCAGGCCTGAGTCTTAGATGCCTGAAGGCCATAAATTAAATTTAGAATTCACAGTGCTAACACTTTTCCCTGAAACAAAATAAATCACATAAGTGTATATAACTATGGATTTGAAGAAGATATAAACATAAGTAAAGTTTCTTCAATCTTTTTCTTAAGCACGTTCCTAATAAAAGATCAATTACATTTAATAGAATTATACAGCATCCAAATATTCTTCCTTGAAATTCTAAGTTAAACGTTATCAGTCTTATTATATTTTCAAATTTGAAGCAGTGAAAAAGGTATTCATAAACATAGAACAGTGAAATGATATATATATCCATCTTCATTTCAGTAAAATGTCTTCTTGCATTGACTGGAAGTAAATATTAGCTATCAATGAGTTAGTATTCTGCTGGACTGATTTCCATCTCTCAAGATCTACTAATAACTCACCGTGCTCTCAAAATTCAATTTCCGTAATACTGGAAACAATGAAAAGTAACCGAACGTAATCTGTTTCATATTTCCAGCCAGACATACAGTCACTTGTTTTCTATATTCTCTAATAAGTTTCCTGATTCAAGCTCACAATAAAGACCCTCTCGATCAATTTCTTTTGACAGAAACGATTTTTCGACAACAACTCAACCATCAACGTCAGCCGAAACAAATTCCTTAACATTCTGTCAGAAAACGTCGTGTTTTATTAACATAATCATTAGAAAAGTAAGGCTAAAATAAGCACTAAAGAAGGTAAGTGATACAAAGTTGGTCATAGTTAAGTTTAAAGCAAAGCTCTGTTGGTGGTATGGAAGAGAAAATGTTGACAGTTTCCATAAGAAAACTTAAGCGCATTCTCAATAAGGTCAATAGACCATTGGCTGGATTAAATATCGTCTCTATGAAATTTGCGTTCGCAACGCAACGCAATATGTATGATTCTTTGAACTCTTATGTTTAACACAAATCAGCGCAACTAAATTGGAAAGTTTGCGTTTCGTTGGCGCAGTGCAATATGTAATCCGTCCCCAGGGATGAGAATATAACGCAAGTTTGTAATTTTTCACTGAAAAATAAACAAGCTACATGTGGACCACCTTCGGAATACGGTAACGCAAAGGTTGCCCACATAGGTGTATTCCAGAGGGACACTTCTGCCGCAATGCACTATGCAACCTTTGTAACTACTGTGAATAGAGGTCTGCGGTGATGGTCTGACCAGGTGGCAGGAGCACGTAATACACCACTTGGCGACAAGTCCACCATACAGAGAGAACATCATTTCGTGGGTGCAGAGGTGGTCTTGAGGTGTGAGGAATAGGGTCACGTGGCGGCAACCAATGTCTATAGTGCTGCCAAGATGACTTGAGCTGTGTCAAAAATGCGAACTAAAACACATACCCTCGACACACCCACGCGTTGAACCAATAAGGGTTCAGCGGGGCCATAACCGAGGGAGTCTTGAATGTGTAACGCTATTGCCAAATTTAACAAGAGGTTCAGTTGAAATAAGGATGGCTGAAAAGGAGAATGTTGTGGTACGCAGTGAGGAAAAAAAAAAGAGCGAAGTAATAAAGTTTTGTGACGATGAGAAAAATTCAGGCCACTGGGTGTTTCCCATAGAATGAGCAACGGAGAGAGCAGGTGTTAGGAATTCGGAAAGTCGGTGACTCAATGGTAAAGCGCTTACCTTTTGCGCTTGGGGTCGTCGGTTCGATTCCTCTTGCCATGTGAGTTTTCTGGTCGACAAACACCGTGTGCATGGGTTTTCTTGGGGTTCTTCAGTTTCTCCCCACTTTCTTCATTCCACCAATCATCCCATCATACTGCATCAAGTCCCTGCAAAAGTTACCTAAAACTTATATGCTCCAGACCTTAAATTCGAATTCAAATTCGGAATTCTGACTTACCGAAATAAAATTTTAACACAAGAATTTTAATTTTATTTATGGCCCTTAAGCACCTCAGGCTCAGGCGTTCATCGTAAGATTTTTTTTACACTGTTTTATATCTGAGCCAGCAAGAGTTAATTGTACTCAAAATAACATGCCTTGTACTGCCTGTTGGCGATGGACCGTTCTTTTCTATCATTTGATTGAGAAATATGTCCTGGTAATCAGTACAGAAACTGTTCAAACGTGTCAAATGCAGAACAGACCTATATAGATGGGAGAAACAGATCACAGAAGGTGGAATCAAACGAAAAAGCTAGCCGTGATAGACCGAACTGTGTATGAGCAATTTACGACAGCAAAACAGCGGCATCTAATTGTACGTGACACAGACTTGCAACGTTGGGCGTTAGACAGCTATTACTAACTTCAAAACGTAGAAGAAATGGTTATGGCGATTTAAACACATCAGGGTATCATTGGACGAAAAGTTACAAAATTTGTAACACAGTATTACAGTGAAGTCCACGTAAGTGCACGAAAGCGCTAACACCTCCGTCCAAAATGTACGTTCGTTCATTACTGCTCATGGCTAGGATAACGTATATAACACAGATCAGAGCGGCTTTACGATGGAATTTCACTCTGGACGCTGTTTCGCTCTGCGAGGCGAGAAGCATATCGTCGTCGGAACTGCAATACCCCCTATGTGGCATTTTTTTTTAACTTTTCATGTTTTTGCACCAGTTTATAGTTCTGTGTACTCTGCATACTGTGGAAAAATTTCATGTGAAAATAACTTCTACTTTTTGAGATATAACAACTTTAAAGTACGTAAATTGTGTTCAAGACTGTACTACAGAAACCGGTTTTTTCGCCTTCCTGAAAAATTGATGATTTGCCACATAGGGGGTATTGCAGTTCCGACGACGATATAACAGCAACAATGCAATCTGTACCTGCCATCACACATAGCTACACAATACAGCCTGTTATATTTGCCAGTGGAAAATTGCTGTCGCCCATGCTCATAGTCTTGAAAGAGCTTCATGATACGTTTGGGCCACGGATTCAACAAACAATGTTCCGTCCACAAAACTTATACATTTGTGCATCATCACCTGGGAAAGTGACAAAACAGATCATTAAGACGTGGTTCCAATCGGTGTTCCTTCCACAGGTCAATGAGCAAACGGTACAGTTAGTCGACTCGTGGACGGGTTATGATCGAGCCGACTTGGCAACAATAATGCCACTAGACAGGCAGTGCAACATTATGACAATACCTACGCACACAACTGGGTTAATACAACCTCTGGACGTGTATGGTTTCAGAATTTGGAAGAACTTCGTACGCAAAGTATCTGATGCGGTACGCCTTCAGCAGCTCAACATCAATCTGCACAGCAGAGACAATATCCTGACACTTTAATCCCATGTGCATAATCAACTGTCGTCTCCACGGCACATACGTCTATTCCAATACACGTGGTTTCGTTCTGGATATCTTTTAACTCGACCAGATTACTTTTCAAATCCAGTGGAGTTTTGTTTTCATCAGTTGACATCATTGGTCTGCGCAGCAGAGTGCCAGAACCCATCCATCATAAAGCGTTCGTGATGTCAACTCTGTTTTTGTTTGGACGATTTCTTGCTGAAATATCATTTTTGTTCTACTTATGAGGAGTGAGCGACTTGTTTCCAGCATACACCCCTGCATACTGTTATGTTCTACATACATATGCACGCGTATTTTAGTAGTGATGTCATGTTGATACTCATGCGTGGTACTGATATTACTGTTGCTGTTTATCTTACTTATGTGGACCACCTGCTATTACATTCTACTATTCAATGCATTTCTGTTTTTGTGTTACTACTGCCCACACACATTTTCGTTTCCAACATCTATCTCATCGTTGTTCCCATTACGCGATATATGCCACCCACTGTGTAGTACTGTCTCGTTGGTTGCCTATACGCACGGCGTTTGCATCCTTCCTGCGTGTTCTCCCATCTTTGTACATTGAAATGAATCTGCGTCTCTTTCGCATACAGGCGAAGTATGCACCCAAAGCAAAAACACGTATTTTCCGTTTCTTCTTTCTTCCTGCTCCTTGCTACCCTCTTCGCTCATTTCCGTAGCACATTGTGGCAATGTTGTGCGGTTCATTTCCGGATGTTCTGTTTTCTTCGCATGGGTGCGTTCTACCTCATTGCCTTGCGTCGACTATGGGTAGTATTTCGTACATTTAACCTTTTCCTATATCTTCTCGTTCTCGCAATATTCCACACAATCTCATTTTGACCCCATGTTTATACCCCTATTTGACCTTTCAATACGGTTGTTGGCCGATATACAAAAATACGTGTCGCTTCTTTCTCGATGTTCTCTATGTCTGTACAATCTTATCACAATCGGCGTGTTACACCTGGGTACCATTCCCTGTAAGTTTCTGTATGTCACTCTCAACTTATATTAAATGGTTCTGTTAATGTTTGTTATTTTTCTGTAATTTTTCCATGCTTTTGAAAGTCAGTCAGTACATTTTCAGTTAAAATCACATTTTATTTAGTTAAATAAGATCATTTTTTCAGTTTCTGTGTATGCCACTACCAACTTATATTCAATGGTTCTGTTCATGTTTGTTATCTTTCTGTAATTTACCCATGCTTTCGGAAGCATGTCAGTACAATTTCAGTTAAAATATCATTTTATTATTCAAAATCAGTGTTTATTTTTGTCTCTTAGTTTCTGTACATCCCATTAGTTTTCCTAATACAAGTTCTGTGCTCCATTTGAAGGTGTAAACAACTTTCCCCTAGCTTTTATTTTTCTTTCTTTTAAAAATTTATTGTCCTTCCCTCACGGAATTAAACGATTTCCAAGTTCTCATCAGTGACGGTTCTAGAGGGAAAAAATTGGGGAGCCAGCTCTCAGCGTTGCATATTATATATATAGTGTTTATGTTTTGATGCTGTCCATAATCTACATTCTCTTTCTTTCCTCTCTTGCCTTCCCACCATTCGTTCCAATGCGTTTTTCAGTACAAGCTCTTCTCAGACAATGACCCAATAAATGTTTGTTTGTGTGGGTGGTTGAGATACACATTAGTCATTTTAAGTCAATTTTTTAAAAATTGCATATTAATTCTCCTTAGGTACTATATCTATGAAGGAAATATGTACGTTTAGAACCTTTTTCAGTGTAAGAAAAACAATAATTAGTTGAAACAAAAAAGTGAATATTTTAATATTTTTCATCAGTGCATGAAATTTATGGAATTTACAGAGGGAAACTTATAGTTAACTGCCAAATTTACACTGGATAGAATGACTTGATTGAATTTTACACTACATAAAACGGCATTAAGAGTCCCTCCCTCTACACACACACACGTATAAATCTATAAATACCACACTGGATATATTGTATAATTCAGCACCATTTAGACCTAAATAAGATGAATTTAAAAAAAGCAGCAACAAAGATTTCTACTTTTTATTTTTAGATCGGACTAGAATTTCCTATATTATTTTTATAGTAAGAAGTAAGTCGGACAACGATTAGCGTTCTGTCGTTTTCGGTATAAGCTACTGGTATAATTTCGAAATAACACAGCATTGCCTATAAGCAATAAATTAAATTTTTAGATGATGTGGTCTTCCCTTTGTTACAACGTTGTTGATAGTGATGACTTCTAAAAGGTTTTAAAAACAAAAAATACTGTGTTACATAACCAAAAAACAATAAAATAACTACTTGAAACTTGTTCTAAGAAATTAAAAAATCGTTTAAAACTCGACAAAATGCATTTTCTAACATACACTGTGACTTCTTCCCCCACCCCATGTTTATAGAAGAAGCTTATCATGGTGCACATTATTTCATGTTCAAGAATCGATAACATTAAACTTCTTGCAAAGTAAATATTAATTATACTAAATATTTCAAGACAATTGAGGATATTAGTTTATCTTCACTGCAAAAAACTGGGGGACCAGGTCCCCCCGGCCCCGGCCTAGAACCGCCTATGGTTCTCATCCGTGTGTGTGGTCTCAAGTGAAAGAGTTGTAGAAGAAAAGGGACTTTTTCAATTAATTTCTTCTTAGCAGATTTCTGGAGGAAATATTTAAGTGGTAGTTCGTTTTAATGTTGGCATCGAGGTAAAGGGGCGGGGATTCGTGCTTAAATTTTGTGTGCAACGTGTTTTCATCAAAGAGTTAGGAATATAAATAGAAGGAGCCTCAGGCTGTTTTGTGGGAGAGGGCAATGAAGCCCAAGAGACGGAAGGGACGAGGCATTTCGGCCATATTAACTGGCCTCATATTTAGAGACCCTCTTTTCCTCGTATTGCCTCTCTCGGGTGAACTCATCCTCTATAGAAAAAGGCAATCCTCACAGTACTCGGTATAGAGGGACTCTAATGGGGCCACACAAGATGGCTGCCGATGAACCAAATTTGGCTTCATGTGACGTCATGTATGTTCTCTCTATTTTCATCCTAACTCTATGGTTTTCATCAACGGAGGAGTTGAAAGGTAGTGGGTATAATTAGTGGTATGCGTTTGTGCCTTGTAAAAACAATTAGTAAGGGCCGTGGTTACGGTATGCATTCCCTCATTGTCACTACTGTTTGTTGTCCTCTGTCCCCTGGCTAAAAAGAGTTAAAAAAGGTGTTTCATCCTCCCTCTCGCTTAGGTAAGCGAGAAAGTTTGGCAAAGATTTAAAAAATGGAACAGGCTTTTTCTTTTAATATTTTTTAGTTGTGACAAGCAAAAGGATAGAAGCATCACATAAATTCATTTAAGCTTTTTTCATTACGTTATTCAGGTACTTGTTTTAGCAATTTTTATATTTATGTATTGAATTATCATGCTGGTTGCTAACATATTGAGTACACTGTTATTACATACATAGGCTTAATACCTTAGAAATTGTAATTAACATTAACTCAGACGAATATACAGTATTAGATTTTTAACCCATTAACAGTTACTATTCTTGCATTATGCAATCAATGATAAATAATTACATAAATAATACTTCATACTGTATATTGCGTAAACAGACTTACTCACAGATAATGCGTGCACGCAACAGCCTTGTATAGTAGTTCAAAAAATTGACTTTAATCGTTTGGCGGCTTCTACCGTGCATGTGTGCCAATTTCTCGCTAGTTTTCTACTGAGCAGATATATAGCTCTTTCAGAAAAGGTTTCACACGTCATTATGTGTACCTTTAAACGTTATATTTACAGTCTTTTTTATACCTCTAATATAGTAAGCACTCTTCCTCGACAGCCACTCTCTTGTAGAATAACATATAATTCGGCGGAGTCTTAGAGCTGATTTTCATGAAAGCTTGCGTTGCGTGCTTTGCTTGAGATCTGGGTGAGTAGACTATTGATACACATATTTTATTGCGTGTTCTAAGTGTAACACGTGTTTCAATTGGCTAATCACCCAAATTGCAAACAACACAAGCGTTCATGAAAATCTGCCTTCACTCTGTCTTAGTAACGTAATTTGGTTTTTCGTTTGTAACACCAGACAGCGACACCTCCTAATAATAACGCCATAGAAAATGTATCGCTAGTTCAACTAACGAAACTTACAGCTGGGTCATCTTTGGGTCGCGCATGGACGTAAGAATATAATAGGACTAGTAACAAGCCAGAATTTATGGGCCGGAAGTGCGCCTTGCCGCCATGTTGAATTGACCAAAAACATTGCAACTGGCCATAAGAAGTAATGTTAATTGAGCCAGTTGTAATTACAAATTTTAAATTTATGTGAAATAATTTAAGGTATGTGAAGGTTGCGTCTGAAGCCGACCAAGAGGATAAACAGGTAAGCAACATTTAAGTTTTTTCTTCAATAATAATAGTGAAATAATATCAGGTTTCAAGATTTGAATGATCACTGCTCTTGAGAAGGAGGTGTATTGCAATAACACTTATTTTATAATGACTAGTAGTTAAGGAAAAATTTAGATAATTAATTTCGTCTGCTTGCTTTCCAGGAAGTATGCGCGATCTGCCATGTTGGAAATGACAAACTGCACACTCAGCCGTCCCATTTTTGTAACATTGAGTGAACTGCTTGTTACTAGTCCTATTATATTCTTACGTCCATGGGGTCGCGTACCTTAGTGATATACACTTTACGCCACAGAGCTTAAAAATGGGTAGTGAGTACTCTGGAACGCGCAACTCTTGCCTTAATAAAACATTGTTCATGACCTCTAGTAAGGATTCTTGAGAAAGTAAATATTTCTATAATGAACGGTTTATGGACAAATTTTCTTAAGGATAATTGGCCAGGATTCGGACTCGATTCTAATATCCGGGTCCTCGGTTCCAAGATCAGGATCTGGGTATCCGGATCTAAGTACCCATCCATCACAATGAAATGTTTTGTTCGGAATTTCCTCTAAGATGTGTACCAAAATCATAAACTTTCCTCAAATTGATTATAATTTGATCCGAATGGACCGGAATATATATTTTCTATGATAGAGAAATTTGTTGGGCCAAAGTTTCCATTAGGGGCTCTGCGTTATTTATTACTTTCCCATTTGGTCGTTATTCTTTCGGCTCTTCTTGATTCGGAGCCCCACTCGCCCCCGCCCCACGTATCTAGCAAAGGTAGACCTTGCTAAGTGTACATTCATGTTTACTCAGCCTTTTTGTTTCCACTTTGATGAGAGCTAACCTCAGTTTGCAACTAGTGATGGGTAAAGGCGTAGGTTAGTTAAAAAAAAAGGGGAAGGAGGAAAGAACAAGGATAGTCAAAAAAAGGATATGCTATTTGACCAGAAACGTGAAGGGAAACGTCACAGCTTAGTCCCGCCCGCTTAACCCACATAGTCCAATAGAGGGCTCGAAATGGACCGGAGCAAACCGGAACACTGTTCCGGTTCGTGAATATCTGGAACCCTCTTGTTCCGTCTCGTCAGAAATGGCAACGGACCGTTCCCGTTCGTTCAATATTATTTGAAATATTTCTGACTAGAGCTGGGTCGTTCCCGAATTCTTAACCCGCAACTATTCTTAAACTATTCTGCCCATTCTTAACAGTTTGGGCTAGTTAAGTGCTTTTGCACTGAATGGTTCAGCTATGAACTACTTCTAAACGACAAGGAAAAGGCTGTCTATCTCGTATATACCACAACAGCTCTTCCACATAAATCAGAAAATCTGTGTATAGTTCAATCAAACAAGTGCACGCTGGTTCAAACTTAACGAAATCCGATACTTTGGGGTATTGCAGATGTGGTCAAGCAGGGATGTGGAGTAGATGAAGTCAAGAACATTTTAATGAAGTCAAGAACAAATGCGTGGAACCCGTGAAAAGGCAATCACAGTTGACTCTCATTTCCTCCTCCATTCCACCTCATGTGTGCAAGTTTATTTTCCTTTTCCACGTTAACATTTCTCTTCCCATTACCCAAAGGTAGACCTTGCTCGTTAGTATAAGGGTATCCTCTATTAGAACATCCCCAGTAGCACACAAACGTT
>JAGDQP010047565.1:0-14991 GCA_022664845.1 Lepisma saccharinum
ACAAGGAGACCGAATCGAAAGCCTTTTCAAAATCTATGAATCCCAAACATAGTGGAAGTTCATATTCATTAGTTCTTTCCATAACTTCATTCAATGATTGTATGTGGTCCATTGTGCTAAATCCACGACGAAATCCGGCTTGTTCCCTTCCCTGATTAAAATCCAAGTCTCGTTCAATACGATTCAAAACAACTTTTGTGAACATTTTGTATAGAACTGACAGTAAACTAATTGGTCTGTAGTTTTCGACGCGTTCTTTGTCCCCTTTCCTGTACAGCAAAATGATAACGGCATTGTTCCAACTTCTGGGTATTTCTCTCTTCTTCAGGCACATAGAGAATAATTTAGCAACTTCCTCTTTCATTTTTTCACCTCCACATAGAGAATAATTTAGCAACTTCCTCTTTCATTTTTTCACCTCCCCATTTAAACATCTCTGCTGTGAGTCCATCTTCTCCTGGTGATTTTCCGTTCTTCATCCCTCGAAGTACTTTATCCACTTCTTCTTTCATTACGTCTGGGACATCAACATCAATTTCTTCTGAATCTTCACTTAATAGCTCTTCCTGGGAGTACTACAATTCTGTGTAGAAATTTTCAAATATGTTTATAATTTCTTCCTTATTTCGTGTTACGGTCCCGTCTGGTCTCTTAACTGCAATTATTTGCTTTTTCCCTATCATGAGCTGCTGTTTGGCTTTCTTCAGGCTCTTGTTTTCCTCGATTGTATTTCTAACAAGATTTTCGTTATATCTTCGTACATTCTCTTTTATTTTCTTACTTACGGTTTTATTTAGTTTCTTTTTCTTCAATCCTCTTTATGCAATTTTCCTCTTCTTTCATTTCCCTTCTTTTTTTCATCAAGAGCTTAGTTTTTTCTGAGATTTTGCTCTCTTCTTTCTTTCTGGTACCTGCTATCTCCTTGGCTGTTTTTCTTATTATCTAAGTCAGTATTTTATTTCTGCTATCGATGTCTTCTTCATCCTCTAACTCTTCCAAGGCGCTGAATCTGTTGCTTAGTTCTATCTCGAATGTCTGTCTGTGTTTTCCAAGATTTTCCAGGTCTAAAACTGACGGTTTTCCTCTGATAAGCTTCTTTCTCTCTAGTCTAGTATTTAGTTTCAGCCTACATCTCACCATCCTATGATCACTCGAGATTTTGAAACTGTTTAGAACAGATACGTCTTGCACAATTGCCCTGTTATTTGATAGAACGTAGTCTATTTCGTTTTTGGTCCCATTTGGGCCTTTCCATGTCCACTTCGTCTGAGGCGGTTTCTTGAAAAATGTATTGGAAATGAACAGTCTGTTGGCTTCTGAGAATTCCACTAACTTCTCTCCTCTCTTGTTTCTTTTGCCAAATCCAAAGTTTCCCACTTTCGTGTCACTGCTCTGCTTGGTTCCTACTTTCGCATTGAAGTCTCCCATTACACTTTTGTAATGCGATTTGCTACTATCCAAAATCTTCTGGATCTCCTCGTATAGGTCTTCGACTTCCTCCTCCGGGTGCGAGGTTGTTGGAGCGTACACTTGTATAATTTCCATTCTGTATCTCTTGTTAATTTTTATTACTACCCGTGCGATTCTATCTGAAATTCCTTCAATTTCTGTGATTCGTGACTTCAGGTCTTTATTAATTATAAAGCCAACGCCTGTCGCTTTTCCAGTTTCTGTTCCTTTGAAGTAGAACGTGTGCCCTGACGGTAGTTCCAACTGTTCTTCATTCTTCCTCCACACTTCTGATAGTCCTATGATGTCCCACTTAATCCTCTTATATATATATGATAGTGTATGTAGCAAAAACAATCTAACCTGACTTTAAGTAACCTGCCTTCGCTCTTTTAACATTAACATGTGTAAAAATACAAGAGAGTTTTCGTCATTGTTGTTGTTTTTCGAAAGCAAGGTACATGAATATATTGAAAATGCGAAAAAAGTCCAAGAAAGCATATGTTAATAATGAATGTGAGGAATTAGAAATATTCTGTTAAAGAAAAAAAAGTCACGGTCCTACCTGGAATTGACTACACTAGCAACTCGAAATGCTATTTAGAACCGTATGCAGTACGTAACAACATTACTAGATGTCACTACTCGTTAAAAGGTCGTTGAAAAAATGCTGCCGTAGTATCTGCCCCTATCCAAACTACTGAGGTGATGTTCAATTTCTTGGTGTTTTCAGCTCTTTCCTGAAACTTAAAAGAAACACACACACAAGAAAGAAACACTGACATTTCTAGAACTCTAAATGGATCTGTAACGTGTTCACTTTTTTCCTATAAGCTAGAAATGCCGTTTTGCTACACTGTTTCTTGTATGAAAAATTTTACGAAAGTGTTCAAATATTGATCAGAAGTGATAAGATGTACAGAAAGTGATAAAAAGTTGTATCACTTGAAGTGTAAAAGAGTTTGGCACATTTATTTTACAATACAGATAATTCGCTAATGATAATAATAATAAGAAGAAGAAGGAGAAGAAGAATACATTAAAGTTCTCAGACTTGGAGAGATCTATATACTAAAGATGGGACGTGTAGATGTATTAAAGAGGACTCAAAGCAGGACCCTTACGACCCGCGAAATGCAAAAGAGGACACACGATATTTAGGAGAGCAGATCTCGTGACTCACAAGAAAACTGTCTCCAATGGGACACGTAAATCAGCATTAAATTTCCACAGTGTATTGATAATGTGATCAAGTGAAAACTACGTTTCGGAGTCTCGCGGAACACGAATTACAGGACTTCAAAGTTTTCGAAATTCTGCTCTGAACGCCTGAATGGTAGGCAACACTTCATACACGTGTTTTGAAATTATGCATTTCCCATTCACTTTTATATAAATGGTTGCGCAGAACATAATTTAATTGTTGATTAAAGTTATTGATGAAGTTGACGCAGTAATTAATTGATCTGATCCCTACCAAATGCGAATATTATATAAATACAGGGTGACCCAAAGGAAACTTCCCATCCCGTTGACTTCGTAACCAATTGATTTCCAGGAGGAATCGCGATACACACCCCTTTTAATTTAAGGGAGGACGTGCCATCATGGTCAAGTATTGCATCTGTCCCATTTTATTGTAGTATAGTGGCAGAAAGTGAAATTTTCTTAAGGTGCTGTGGTACTCTGAACTCCCTCGAACGTTAGAGGAGATACGTACATATATATGAATGGTATGTCTCACAATTTCAACATATGCAATAAATCAGTGTCGGTTTTTTACTGCGAGAAAGCGGCAACGTTGCATTGCGACCATTCTATCTTCACACCTACTGTTGAAATGTTGACAATGGTGGTAACTCATGAATGTTCTTCCCTGCTTGCTTCTAGCGCGCCAAACTCTCTCTTTAGCTGTTTCGTTTTACTTACATGGACAACATGGAAAGAAGCGAAAATATTTTGAGTGGAAAGAGGAAACGCAAAGCTCGTTATTCTTGGCGACCGAAGAAGAAGATTCGTAAGGGATTTTGGCTTCAGAAACATAAGAAACGAGAAGAAAGCAGCAGTGGAAAAAATATTATTTTAAATATACGAGGATGATTCAGAAAGTAATGCCTCCAAGATGATACCTTTATTTGTGTTTGCCAGCACCGATACAGTGACAGCTACAAATGGTGGCATCATTTTTCCACATAGCCCCAGTTACGGACAACACACTTGCGCCAACGCGAAACAAGGTTTTTCATTCCGTCGACGAAGAATTGTGGTGGCTGCTGGCCACACCATTGCCGAAATGCTGCTTCCACCTCCGCGTCACAACTGTAGCGTTGGCCCTTAAGGTGATCCTTAAATTTGGAGAAGACCCAAAAGTCGCAGGACGCAAGATCCGGACTATATATAGGCAGGATGAGGCAGAATGTCCGCGAACCTCAGGCGTTGCAGTGCTTCCTGACTTTTGTGGCTTGTGTGCGGACGAGCATTGCCGTGGTGCATAATTGCCTGTTTATCTTTGCGAGTGCGTTGCAATCTGGCCCGCAGTCGCTTTAGGGTGTCAACGTAGCGATCTGAGTTTATTATCTAACCGTTTCGCAGAAATTCAGTATGCACGACCCCATCTCAATCGAAAAAGAGAGTCAACAACACTTTGGCAGAGGATGGGACAACTTTGAATTTTTTTGGCGGAGGGAAGGACGTGTGGTGGTACCCCATCGAGTGACGCTTCGTTTTCGGGTCGTAATGGTGTGTCCGCTGTTTCAACCGGACGTCACCATTGGATGCCATGGATTGCTCCATTACTTTGGAACGAGAAAAGGTAGGAAAATGAAACAAGTGACATTCTATAGCTTAAACATCAGTGCATTAATGATAAACAGTTCAGAATGTTTGCAGTACTATTGGCCAAGTAGTGGGCTTGGAGGCATTACTTTTTGAATGCTTCTCGTATTTTGATGAATATTAATCATCACGGGATTCACATTTTTTTTTAATTTTATGTATGGCCTTTAGGCATCTACAGCTCATGTCAGGATAGGGGAGGGGAAAGAATTCGAGAAAGTGTCGGCCAGGGCCTAAGTTGAAGGTGCCATCCCGGCATTTGCCTGGTGTGACTGAGGAAAGCCCCTAGAAAAACTTCACTCAGGATGGTCGGCCGCTGGGATAGAAACCACGAGCTCCCGAATGCTGCGTTAACGCTCTACCATTGTGAGCTACGGCGGCTCGGTTCGGGATTCATAAGCAAAACTTTTTTTTCTCCTAAAGCTGGATATGGAAGTGAACCCCGGCCAAATTGAAAATACTGGATTCTTTGCGTTTCTACAGCTAGCAACCAATTCTTAACTTTCGAAGACGACTTGTTCACAAGCTTGGAAATTATTCGATTTCGAGTTCTGAGCTTGGGAAAGTGCAGCAAATTAAACTTAGAAGTTTTATAGTGTCCAAGCTAATTCATGGAAAAGAAGAGGCTAATCATAAAGAACTTATTGAATTCAAGACTGGAGAAATTGTGCAAAGAATTTAGAGTCATCGGGGGTGAAATGCCCACTTTTTAATATTTTTCTTATTTATGACCATAAATGGAAATCTACAGGAAAAAAGAGCATACTAAATGCGAGGTACATCTTCAGTAGTTCTGCCTGGACGCTCGATTATATAGTATTATATACTGTAGGAGATACACTGATGTTTGTAAAGTAAGAGCGATATGGGCATAGTACGCCACCATCGGGGTAAAACGCTCACCGTCGTAGGTTAATATGCCCATGCACACCAACACTATACTAAGCAAGGTGGAAGGTCATAGCAATGGAAATGTTGTTACGATAGAAGCTAGTCATACTACAGGAAATTATATTACGGTACAAGCATGACATTCCTACTACTTCCTTACCATTGGCAGGCTTGGAAAATACAGAATAGAAAAATACTAGTGTTGCCGATGAAACGAGATTTAGGCTTTTAAGTCTCGAAAATATCTTGTCCAGAGAGTGTCTCGTCTCGAAAATATCTTGTCCAGAGTGTGTCTCGTCTCGAAATGATGTATACTCTGCATTACGAGAGCTCTGTCTCGTCTCGTTTTCTATAGCCATTTTCTTGAATTTGAATTTATTTTAAGGCCTTTAGGCAACTATGGGTCAGGCCGTATGGATGATGATGGGATGAATTGGTGAAATGAAGAAAGCGGGAGGAAACGGGAGCACCAGGAGAAAACCCACGCACACGGTGTTTGTCCACCACAAAGCCCACATGGCAGGGATCGATCCGACGACCCCTAGCACCAGAGGTGAGCGCTCTACCAACTGAGCCACCGTGGCCCAATATAGCCATTTTCTCTGTCTCGTCTCGTCTCGTGACAACACTAAAAATACATATTAACTGAAAATACGAAATGGGAAAGCTTGTTTAGCTTCATTCTAATGTTGAGATGTAAGTTTGTTTTGCACAACACAATACTAATAACATTAAACAGTCTTATGGAAATATTAGACTAACTGAAAATAAACAAATATGAAAAAATTAGAAATATTACACTCACTGAAGGAAATGAACTGAATTTACATGTCCCTCCTCTTCTAAGACAGGGACTACCGTGCTTGCTAGAATGGGATTACGTGGGGTAAAACGCTCACGGGCCATTAACCCCGACACCTAGTGGGCAAATCACCCCGATGTCAAACACGATAATTTCAGTTCATTCAAATTCCAACACTGCATGTCATGGCGTCTACCTGCTTTGCATCAGAACAACATAACTCTACTTTGTACAACGCACATTCATTGGGTTCGCTAATACAGCAGTGTAGTCATTCTGTCTCCCTAAACTGGAAACGTTCAAAAAACATTAAAAGTAAAAATTATGTACTTAGCACATTTAAATTAGTCTGCATGTCTTCACTTTCTTCACACAATCTTTTTTGGTGTTACCTTCGTCTTTCATATAATTGCGCCTTCAATCAATCGTATCACTGTTGCCACTTCATATTTCCTTCAGTGTTTTTAGGGGGTGGGCATTTCACCCCCACTTACTCTACCAGAGAGAATGGGAGGTACCGATAATCTGTAAGTCGAATTATAATATTATGACTTTGAAACGTAAATCGAATTCGTTCTGGAATTACGACTTTTTGGTGTCTCAGGCTCAAACTTGGATAGGTAAAACAGAAGGTGGGAAGGGGTCCACCAGATATTTCTAAGGTACGATCCCTGTATTTACTTGGTGCGACTGAGGAAAACACTGAAAAAGCTCCAATCAGAATGGCTGATCCAGAAATCCATCCCAGGACATCCCGAATGGGAAGACAACGGCCTACCACTGAACCACGGCGCTCAGCATTTGTTGTTCAATTTGATGGTATTATTATTTCAAATTACAAATCTGATTCTTTGTGAAAATGTCTAAACCGCTTTTTCTTGCGTCATTAGTTCTGAAGTTATGAAGACTCAAAGTGCAATTTTCCCCAATGCTGAAGCATACATTATTATTATTTTATTATTATTGAGATCTACCCTATTCCCTTTCTCAGTATAATAACGTTTATTGAGAGAGAATGTAATGAACTGGACATTTTCTAGTTTCTCTTTGAGGGCGTTGCTGGAACGAGCATTTATTGGAGGCAGATCGAACTGAATTGATTTAGGGCTATTGTTCCTTGGTATCTATTTAGTTTAGTTTATAAACAGGAAAAGAAATATCCTACTGGAGGTGAAACAGTCCAAAGGTCAAAATACGTGTTTTCTTTATCTATTGTTAGGAGCATACAGATGTCACGGGAGAAGGACGGGTAAAGAGCTGGTTAGGCTGATTGTGGTAGGTAATGCGAAAAAAAAAAATTCTCTCTGTGTGGTAATTTGAGGATTTGGCGTAGACAAATCTCCCAAGAATTTCTTGCATACCTAGAATAGGCTCATGAACAGGATCCGATTTTCCACTAGGCCCGGGCCAAGGAGCACATGTTGGAAATAAGAAACGACATACTTCTTGATTTCTATGCTAATGATTGCATAGATCTACGAATCTGCGATAATTGAAATAAATCAGTTTGATACCTTTTTCTCTTTCGACAGCGTCCAGCTCCAAAGTAGGCATTGATCAAGATACGTTTACAGAAAATTCTTTTGAGCTTCGGCGTGAGAAATTACGTCTAAAATATTCACACGATATCACTTTTGGAAACATGATAAAGAAACAAGTATTTGAATACTGGGTGCAATTGATTCAGACTACGAAATGTCCCCCCGACTGCTTCACGCCATTCTTTTATTCTTTGCTACACAGCGGGGTGGTGGGTGGGCTCGGTGGTAGAGCGTTCACCTCCGTCACTAAGGCCCTTTTCACACGAAGTCACCACTTTCGCACCACCGGAAATTTTGGTGTCGCTTCTCGTTTTATCTCCCTTTTTACACGAAGCCACCATGGTCGCGCCGCCAACCGTGCCACCAGTTCAAAAATGGAGCTGGAAAAAGCAGATACTGTTGTTTCTCTGTTCTCACGTTTAAGTAAATGCCGAAAGTGGAGAAAAAGTAAATTTTGGATGCATCCATTATTACAAGATCGATCAACGAAAGGAATATTCTACACAGTGTACAATAATCTGCGACAGAATTCGAAAATTATTTTTAATTTCATTCGGATGAGCATTTTAAGTTTTTATGAGTTGCTACAATATTTAAAAGACGAACTGACTGGTGTGGAGTGGATACTCGATACAAACTTATTAGGGGGACAGACTATCAGACAGATAAACCCACAGTCAGACAGAGACAGAAAACTGATCTAACGTTTTTATGTTTTCAAAATGAATAAATTAGGTTAGAAATTCATATAACATCTGTTAATCGGTTATAACCCGTCACCGCAAAAAATACTTTCTTTTCGATTGAAAGTGAATGGACTAACTCGTAGCAAGCTGAAACTACGTACTCAAAGTGCCATAGTACTGGAAGCTGAACGGGGATGCGGCGTTGGACCAACACTTCGTACGACCAACAGCCTCTCAAGCAGCAAGAACCGGCGTACGACCAACAAACACCCCAGGGCAAAAACCTGTGTTGGTCGAACGCCGTGTTGGTTCCGTGTTGGTCCTACGCCGTGTTGGTTCCGTGTTGGTCAAACGCCGTGTTGGCCTTACGCGGTCCCAATCCACGTTAGAGGTTTTTACAAAAAATATTATTACATAATTATTTAATTATCAAGATTTGTGTTTTACCGCGTTGGTCGTACGCCGGTTATTATTGTTGGTCCAACGCCGTGTTGGTCCAACGCAGTCTTGGTTCCGTGTTGGTCCTACGCATGTAACCCAGCTGAACGACACACCGGAGGAAAGGATAGGGACTGCACCCCCATGGCACAGATCTGTTCCCATACCCGCGGGGCTGCGCTCCCATAGGGTACGTTTGCCCCATTTATTGTAACACAATCGTGATGGTACATCTACATACCATATTCCGTTTCTTTAGTTTCAGTGGTTGAAAAAATTTGTTTTGGGGTGGCCATTTTGGATTAAAGATGGCATCTTTTAAAACATTTTCTTATACTGTCGTGATCTACTCGTAATAGTAAACCTTCATACTAAGTTTCATTTCTCTAGCTCGAACGGTGTGGAAAGTGGTTTTGGGGCAGCCATTTTGAAACCAAGATGGGGACTTTTTCAAAATATTGTAATATTTTCCTAAACTGCTCTTGATAACACACCTTTATACCAAATTTCGTATCTAGCTCAAGCGGTATTGAAAATTAATGTTTTGGGTCCGCCATTTTGGATAAAAAATGGCGTCTTTGGAGACATTTTGTAATATTATCGTAACCTACTAGTGATAATGTAACGTCGTACCAAATTTCGGTTTTCTAGCTTCAGCTGTTTAGGCTGTGTATTCTATGAAAAATTCATTTTGGCGGCCATTTTGGGTCCAAGATGGCGACTTTTTCAAAATGTTGTAATATTTTCCTAAACTACTCTTGATAACACACATTTGTGAAAAATTTCCTATCTCTAGCTCCAACAGTGTTGAAAATGAATTTTTGGGGTCCGCCATTTTGGATCCAAGATGGCGTCTTTAGAGACGTAAAATTTTCTAACCTACTGGTGATGGTGTATCGTCGTACCAAATTTGGTGTTTGTAGCTCTAGTGGTTAGTCTGTGTATTCTATACAACAATGGTTTTTGCGGCCATTTTGAAACTAAGATGGAGACTTTTTCAAAATATTGTAATATTTTCCTTAACTACTCTTGATAACACACCTTTATGCCAAATTTCGTATCTCTAGCTCAAACAGTGTTGAAAATGAATTTTTGGGGTCCGCCATTTTGGATCCAAGATGGCGTGTTTGGAGACACTTTGTAATATTGTAGGCTACTGGTGATGATGTACCTTCATACCAAATTTCATTTATCTAGCTCCAGCCGTTTAGACTGTATGACGGCTGCTCAAAACTTCCGTTTTTTAGGTGAGACACTAGTTCTTGCAGATTTAAAAGTGATTATAGTTACATACAAAAAAAAAATGTTTATATGGATGAGGATCAAATTTAAGGATTATTTTCACATTACAAAACCTTGTAGCGAGATGTTTACTGCATACCAGTTGCTGCCTATATGACACTAGTTTTTCCACCGAGCAGCCGTAGCTCAGTTAGCCATCGGGAGGTATTGGGTTCATTTTCAGCGGCCGGCCATCTTGGCTGCAGTTTTCCAGATTTTTCTTTTGCCACACCAGGCAAATCGTGGGTTGGTACCTTCAACTTAGGCTCTGGCTGATACCTCCCGCTCCGTCCGCTGCCTTATCCCGGTCTGAACCTTAGATGCCTGAAGGCTATAAATAAATTTAATTTCAACAAAGGGTTTTCCAGGATTTCTCCTCGGTAGCACTAGACAAATGCCGGAATGGTATCTACAAGCTAGGCCCTGGACGACTACCTCATAACATCCTCTGCCCTACCCTATCCCGATCCGAGTCTGAAATGCCAAAAGGCCATAAATAAATTATATCAATTTAATGTTTATTGTATCTACAAGTGTAAAACTCCCCAAATTCATTTTTCTCTGCGGGCGAGGCATCTTCTTTATTTGTAAAAATATTTACAAGCTACTCCCAGCATCTCTGCTTCAATTCTCTGTTGGAATATTCTTCAGCAGTAAATTTCCATATTGCAGTCCTTGACTGAACTTCGGTTATGAAGTTTTCTGTGTCGAAGTGTGAGTTTTCTACTTCGATATTCATGTTTAAAATAAAAAATTGTAAAAAATGTGCCTCTGGTGGCTCGGAAAATCGCTCTCGTGTGAAAGCCTCCATTGAGACAATGGAACGACGTGGTGGCGCTGCCAACTTGGTGGCTTGGAAAGTCGCGGGATCCGGCCACCATAAGTGGACAACACCGTGCTCCTGGGTTTTCTCGGGGTTTTCCTGCTTCCTCTCGATGTCATTCCGCCAGTTTTTTCATCATTCTCATTTGTTTCCTTTCACCCCAAGGAGACACAACCGTGGGACCCTAAACTAGAGATTCATTCATTCCTATCTGTACACAGAAGAAAAAAAAGATTTGTTTTTGATACTTTTATCACTCAATTTGTATTGAAATTCCCCCGGGAGAAATGTTCTGAAATCATCACTGGACATTGGCTATGCAAGTTTATTATCTAATTATGTTCAAAATACACTTAGTAATTGTTTCAATCATCGCACCGTTCTGTCATATTTCAAGTCGGTTCGCCACCCTAGTTGTCTAACTTTTTGCTACTTTTTTATCATTCCATCTTCCTGTAGTTGAAAGAAAAAAAACTTGTTTTCAGGTCTGGCTTATCAGTCATCTGATCTGTACAACTTGAGCTAGGGAGGAAAAACAGAACTCTGTCGCTGGAAGAGGCGGACTGCAGAAAGGACATGCCAGCCTAAGCTGTAAAACCTAAACTGACTTATTACATATATTGAAAATGTGAGACATACAATTCATAGATATATATCTCCTCTAGATGTGGGTACAATTTGAAGTTTGTAACATTAAAAATAAGTGAGAAAATTGTAAAAAATATTGCAATGCTTTTTAAATGGGATAACGTTCGAGGGAGTTTAGAGTTCCAGAGTACCTTAAATGACAACATGTGTATTTAGGTTCTATTTACAAAAACATGCGATTATTTACTAGTTTCTTCGAAAACTTTGCAGGAAATTGCGTTTGCAACTCTCAAATGACAGCGGAACTTGATAGGAAAGGTAATATGAATCACAAAATATGAGATAGCACATTTAAATTTATCATAGTGATATTTCCAGATGTTCTTTTATACTAATGATTGCAGTTGGAGCGCTCATAACGTTAAATAGTGTAAACTATTACCTTACCTGCCACGTTTCACTTTATAATATTTGAGACTCGCAAACACAATTTCCCGAAAAGTTTTCAAAGAAACTAGTAAATGATCGCATGCTTTTGTAAATAGAACCTAAAGACGATTGACATGATGTGTCACTTGACCCATGTTGTGATTTAAGAAAATTTCACTTTTTGTCACTAGACCACAATAAAATGGGACAGAATACAATGCTTGACCATCACATTTTCACGTAAATTAAAAGGGGCGTGTGTCGGGATTCCTTCTGGAAATCAGTTGGTTACGAAATTGACGGTATGGGCAGTTTCATTTGAGTCAACCTGTATTTATATAATATTCGCATTTGGTAGGGATCAGATCAATTAATTATTCCGGCAACTTCATCAATAACTTTAATCTAACATTTAAATTATGTTCTTCGCAACCTTTTATGTAAAAATAAATGGGAAATGCATAACTTCAACACATATGTATGAAGTGTTGGCTACCATTCAGGCGTTCAGAAGAAATATATTGAAGTCTATAACTTGTGATCCGCGAAACGCAGTACATCAGGAGTGTTCATTTGATCACATCATCAATGCACTGTGGAAGTTTCATGCTAATTTTCTTGTCTCACCAGTGAGATTCCTTGTCAGTAATAATAAAAACAGTAAAAACTGATAGATCACACGAGCAAGGGCCACTATTTGAAAGTTCCCGTGGGGAAGGGAAAGAGCCATTTAGTTACGGCAGTGACTCCGAGTTACTCCGTTTGATGGATCTCTACCGGGTTTGAACCCGGAGCCACGCGCACAGAGGGCAAGCGCGCTAAACCATTCTGACAACCTATTTTCCAACGAAACCTATTACGACATCCAATAGTTCACTTTCTATTTAACTGAAAGTCTACACGTTGCTTGATAGCTCCTGTACAAAAATAAATATATATTAGATATCCTCAATAAGTCAGGACAACGGAACGTGGAAGAAGAATTTCTCACGGCGTAATGCCTTGCTGTGACGCAATGATATGCTGCAAGACAAATATCGGGGGCTAGAGAAAGACGAGGTTTGTTCCTTGACCTTACATGATAAATTACTGAAAATCGCTCGCTGTAGAAATAAAATACAATATTACTGCGATGAGTTCAGTAACGTATTTACTTCGCCTTTTACTACAGATAAAAGTAACAGTTCAAATTTTAAAGTGGATTATTACATCGTTAATATGATTTAAATAGAAAAAACTTAAAATTAAGTAAAATGAATTAAACTGAGCTAGACTGAAAACCGTGAGTCGAGTTCTCTACATTGAATGCACATTTAACAGCTGGGTTACGTAATAAAAGACATTAAAACAAAAAATTGCATACATTGAAAATGTAAGACTATATCTTAATATTAAATATATAAGATTAGAGAGTTGTTTCAGCTCATAAAATATTTTAAATTAATTATTATTCTTCCTTGGTCATTAAGCAGAAAACCACGGTAATACCAGAGAGAAAGGAATTAATTAAGGTAATACCATGGCGTCCTCTTACTTTTTCTCGTTATCACAGTTTTTTAAAAAGAAGAATAAGTACTATTTACATGTTGCGATCGTAGTGCCATCTGTTGGAATTACGTGGAAATCCAGGTTCACAACAAAATTCACTTCAACAAGCTTTTTGCAACTACAATACAGGGTGGTAACGCAATGCACCGTCAAACTTTAAGGGATTGTAAATAGTAGATCAAAAAATAAGGAAGATAGTCGTAGTCACTGCAATAAAATTTCGGCCACGTTTCGGAGCTACAGGTTGCGGAAAGCGTGTGAAAAATCAATTTTAGAGATTCATATTTTCAATATCGCTAAAGGTAGGGCTGATGCGGCATGCTATAATCAAACGTTTAAATCTTCTCTATCCAAAAGTGCATTCTACAGAATTGTGCAATGAGTGCTAAAGATATTTTCCAAAGGAAGTAAGAAATGACCAGAAATGCTCTGGAGAAATGCTAAAAGTGGGCCTTATAACAAATGGAAGACCTTGAAGCAAACAAACCAGTTAGATTTCTTCCCGCGAACTTTACCGAAAAAGACAAAGGAAGTTTTTTGGAGACCGTGTCGTGTCTATCCGTCTGTATGTCTATCTGATCATAAAATCTTGAGACTTTAATTAATTCACATGAAACCTACAGACTTTTCCCAGGGTAACAAGGAAATTATATGATTTGTGTTTTTCTCTTAGCTCCAGTTTCCTCAACGAAATTTGGCATAAAGAAATATTTCCAAGATAAAGGGTTCTCTTTAGTCTTTCGGTTCACCTACCATTTAACCTGCAATTTATGAATTAAGCAATTAGGATTTCAGTCATCTTTGCTGTGTGCCTAAATAATAATAATAATAATAAATATTTTTATTTTCGTGTTATCAACACCGTGTAGGCCAATACAACACGTATAAAAATATTAGATAGTTAAAGACGTTACAATAAAATTTACAGCACACATGGTCATAAAAGAAATAAATGTGTAAACATTACTTACGATAAATTTATAAAATCTGTTCTGAGTAAACGCGCAGTAATTAGGTGTGAAACAATTAGTATAAAATCCATAACTTCAAGTAATAAAGAAGCATAAAAGAGATAAAAGGTCATAAAATTTGTATTAGCCAGTGTTGCCAAGTAGTATGTGATAAAAATACTACATATATTACATAATTTCTTGAATGTATTAATTACAATATTTCGTGTTGAAGGTAGTGATTATTTTCATAGCTCGTCCAAAATAAATTTTTGAAAGTGTTACCGGACTTTAGACACACCCTGTATAACATTTCTTCTGAGAACGGCTGAAAGGATAATATAACAAATACCTGTAATTTCAGACTCAGGCGTCATTAATTTAGTCTTTCTATATTAACCCTAATCTAAATCACGCCGCTAGTTTTCTCCTTTTGGTTTGCTCGATTAGTCTTGCAAAAGAGGAGAAGGCTCTTAGTTCAATCAGTATTCTTTTATGGGTGTAACTTTTACGATACACCAGTTTTAATGAAACGTTTCGTATTTATGGACAACGCCCCGGCTTGGATCTTGTAAAATCTCCACTTAACTTAAAAGAATAAAGCCTGTCAAAGCACACTATAAGTAATAATAATTACTCCAATGTGTGTGTTCACAATAAATACAAGCAGCACAATTTTTTTAGGTAGATTTCGAAGAAAATATACCTATTGAGATCGGTACGAAATGAA
>JAGDQP010047566.1:0-14990 GCA_022664845.1 Lepisma saccharinum
TTCCCCCGTTTTCCTTATACTTCGAAGATCATCAGCTGAAAGTTTCATTAAAATCCGAAGAGCGAACTCCTAGGTTATTCCTTGTAAATGTTTTAAGGGAGATGGTCTATATTAGATAGATGTGTCGTTTCTGTGACTTTATATTGAGTACTTATGCCTGTAAATGTAACGTATGTAGTAATCATATTTCGATGCCTTATGGAATACCTTCAAAATCAAAATTTCTTTTACATTTTTTTTTCTTTCTTGCCTACAGCTTCTGGTAGGAATTAAGGATACAAATGATCTTCTTGTTAGCAACACCTTACGTGCTCTGGCTGATCTGGTTCCTTTATTAGGTGCTGCTACGGTAATAGGAGGGAAGCGAGGAAAACTTTTCACTGATGGAAGACCCAAGGTTTGTCAAAGAATTATAATCAGTTTACGACATTTGTTTTTTCGAATTTCTGTGGTGATATTCTGTGAGAACTATGTTAGATTTTCTGTTATACAACATTGCTTCTACATAGTGTTCATTCATATTATTTTAAGAACTTGGGAAAACTTATATCGTATTAAAAAATTCATTTCACTTCGTCATCAGTGTTGTATTAAACTAATAACAAGCTGTATTCAATCTAATAAAACAAAATACATTTAATTTTAAATAAATTTCGTTCTCTTTGAGTATAAAAATTTCAAATATAAAATATAATCATCAATCAAATGCTTTGCATGAAAGGTACAGGGTTATCTCATAAATAATGTCGTATGTGCGATGACCGCTGCAATGACCCATCTGACGAGCGAATAGTGAAGTAGACGGCACGTGCCATAGCTGAGTCATATAGGGCACTTGATAGTGCAGCAGTATGTAAAAGAACGGTCTGCTCCACGTTTTGATCATGGCAGTGTCGGAGGACCACATACGGCGTGTCATGCTGTATGAATTTCACCAGGGACATCCAGCCAGCGCAGCGGCACGAAACATCAATGCCGTATATGGTCAGGGAGCTGTGGATGTGCGAAAGTGCCAGAGGTTTCGATCTGAGGACACAAGCCTCACCGATAAGCCACGAGAAGGCTGACCTCTGCAGCTGGACAACGCTGCCCTGCGAGCAGTGGTGGAGGCAGATCTAATGCAAACATTTAAAGAACTGGCCAGCAAAATCCATGTCACTGATTCGACTGTTCATCGTTATCTGCAGGACCTTGAGTACTTGTCGAAACTCGGAAAATGGGTACCCCATGCGTTAATGCCTCAACAGAAGCAGCAGCGAGTTGACATCTGCAGTTCGCTGCTCACCCGTCACAGACGTGAGCTATTTCTGGACAGAATGGTGACAGGATAAAAAGTGAATCCTCTACCGTAACCTTACACGCAAACGGCAGTAGGTATCTAAAGGGGGGCCATAGGAACTGTGCCAAAACAGGGTTTCCATCCCTGCAAAGTGATGTTTAGCGTTTAGTGGGATCCATTTAGAGCTCTTGCTATGTAACCAGACCATCAATCCAGATGTCTACTGTCAGCAGCTTGAACGCCTACGGACTGCATTGTTGGAGAAACGTCCTGCTCTGGTTAATCGCAAGGGTGTTCTCATCCAAGGTGATAATGCGCGCCCACACATGGCAAGAAGGACCTGTGCTAAGATCGAGAAATGTGGCTTGGAGAAACTCCCCCACATGGCGTTTTCACCAGATCTTGCATCCTGCAAAACTCCCTTTCCGGGAAAAATTTGCAAAATAAGGATGACGTGCGACGAACAGTGGCCCAGTTCTTTGCCTTCAAAACCTGTGACTTCTTTCATCGGAGGATTCAACAACCGATTGACAGGTGGAAAAGTGTTGTGGAATCCGATGGAGACTATTTTCGTGACTAACGGTAGTGTTTCAAGTAAGTTATCGTTCTTTTCCTCACAGTGCAAAAGTACGATATTACTTATAGAATAAGCTGATATTTTGTTTTATGTCTTTTTCTGAAGACCAGTGCTACAATTTATTTTGTAACATCACTTTTAATCAGGATCTTGCAACTCCCTTCACTAAAAATCTAGTCTGAAACTATGACTAAGTTGCAACACAAGTTGATTTTAAAGAAGTCATCGTATGATTTTAGTTCTTTTATGTCTTCAGTAGAATGTGGTAAGTCATAGCAGTCTTACAGTTTGTTGAGCTGTAATTCTTAAATTCATAAAATTCCTTTTTGTAAGTTGTGAAATTTGTAAACAGGTAAGTTTGTAGAACACATATGTAGCGAGAATACCTGTTTTTGATGTAATATTCTGAAAGAGTCGCGGAAGAGATTCGTTAAACCAAAATGCAAAAATTCCTGTTGCTAGGTGTATGTTCTTAATACGAAGTTAGTTAAAGTTGTAATACAATCCATATGGTGAAATGTATGTAAGAAAACATAGATTCATTATTCCGATAATTTCTCATCACTTACATAATATACGGTTGTAGCTAGATTTGCACATTGCAGAGTATTAAACAAGAAATATTTGTGATTTATTGTTTCAGTCAATAGTTGTGCTTTCAACACTGCTATGATAGTATAAACATTTGAAAGTCGAAAGAATATCGTGTGAGCAGGTATTTAAAAATCTAGATAATTATTATATATTATTATAATAATAATATATAATATATATTATTATAATTATTCTTATCTTCAGATCGTGTAGTGATATTAACTAAGTCATTTCATTAAGTTTGACTTTTTTTCCACTTCCACCCATCACTACTGGCGACGCTCTCACGGCAATACCGATCTAAATCGTTTACCAGAGAAATGCTAAAATATCATATTTCTGTAGCGTATGTACTATTAAATATAATCGAACATCCAGCTCTCTCTCTCTGATTTGACCCACTAATCTTAAAAATCAGTGAGGTGCCTTCACATATCACTACTCCAATTCTTCGTGGGGCATTCTAATACAGACACTTCCCATTCTTCGTGGAGACTAGTTCACTAACACACATTTTTCCTCCACTCTTTTTTGAAAATTTAAGTCATTCCTTCACTAGGATACTAAGATTGCTACTTCAAGCGTTTAACGTTATTTTCTGGATATATTTCTTCCGTATAAACGTTACAGTGTTGGAAGCATTTTGTTGTTGAGAGTAATCTCTCCGCTGACTAAATACCATCAAGGGGTCTTGTCCTACCAACTGAATTAACTCCACACCATTACGAGGTCATCATCATAGGCACTAAACGCTCGCGTGGCAGATACATGCATCAAACCGAGAGTGGCTGAACCTAGATTGAACATTTAACGAGAGAGAATGGAAAACAAACATTTTCATTACGTCCGACAGTCCATACGCCATCTTAATGTCTACACTTTGTTTCTGTTGGTGATAAGGCTCTGTTAATCGTTCTTGATATCCATGCATGTGCTATTCGTTATGAGTGTTTTGATTAGCTTTGTAATATGTATTTAAAACTTTAAATCCCGCATCATGATTTCCATCGATTATGTTCAGTTTTTCTGTATCTTCGTGTGGAGAATCTACATACTCTCCCTCCATCAAGTCATGGTACATTCCGACAGTGCCTTGGATGTAGTTCGCTTTAGTGCTGCGGCAGTGTCATGATCCTTAAGATGCTAAATGACCATAACAGTTTCTTCAAACTCCTGGAACTCCGAACTCTGTCATTATATTTCCTCTGATATTTTGTTTATTTCTGTGCAAGCTGCAGTCCCATTGATCTTGTGGAACAGTCCAATATTAAGAGAATTTGTGCCCAATTACTCTTTAGCAGAAAGTATATTTTAAAACTTTATTAAGTCCGGTAGTTTTGAAATCTTTACATCCATTCCGGTTCGTAATGCTCTTAACATCCGGTGAGAGTGCTCTTCATTATATTGTCCGGCCTGCTCCTATTTATACTTTAAACTGAAATTAGTATGTACAAAATATTCAATAAGATCATATTAAACTTACAGAAAATCTTTTTTATAATATTATTTTGTTATGAATTATCAAAGAGTCATTTAAATTATCATAAACTTTTATTTTATTCTATCTATCTGTAATGTTCCTTTGTTCTCCCCTTCATCTTCATCATTATTGTTATTTTTATTATTATTATCGTTGTTATTATTATTCCCCCTCCCCTCCGATTCTTTACCCTCTTATTTCTTCAGGAAGCCCCTTACCTGCTCCTAGTAACCTTTGCACTTCCTACTCCACTTGCTGTTTTCTCCAACCCATCTAGTCATTTTCCCGCCTCCATAACCTGGCCACACGGTCACCCAGCATCATTGGCAGTATGGCGTTTCCTTAACTACACCCCCGCACCTGTCCGCTCTGTCCATTTTCCTTCCTACCAGTTGAGACCACAGTTGCGAAACGTACTAATTTTCTATAGTGTTTGTGAAGTTCGTGTACTCCTATCTCAAGATTTCACTATGTAAGTATCCTTTTTTTTTTTCTACCTTGTTTACTATCTAACGTATATTTATATGGGGGAAAATAAATTTTGGAATTTCGTTGCTGTCACTCCCTAAAAATGTTCCATATCAGATCAAAGTAACGCATGAGAAAAATTAGCTCAATTTAATGATATTAAATGGTGCCCCAAGAAATATAAAGTTTGGAATGCATTTTTAGTACATAGTATATAGCAAAATTCTGCCAAACACCCTTACAATTTGGAAACGGCTGAAGGGGATGGGACTGTATCTTGGATAGAGGTAGTTTAGGTACAATCGCACCTCATTTTTTGTAGCACCATCATGGCGTTCATCTTGAATTCAAGTTCAAAATTTTAAATAGGAATGGGGTCGGGTAGCTTATCGTTTTGAGGTAGCTTCTCACCACAAACCCAGATATGACATCATTTCCAACTTATCTCTAATCATGTAATAGTTATTATCTTTCAGAAATAAATGCTCGTAATAAAATGTAATGTTTTGTTATTACGGACGGCGGCGGATTTGTAAGAATTTTGGAAGGTTTTCCTTATTTGGCGAAAAAAAAAAAATAGCTGTAGTTTATCATTGTCAGAATTAGATTTGTGTCTTTTTAGATGACCAGCAACGACCAAATTATCGGTCTTTCCAATATTAAAATCTTTATCAACTTTTCGCGGTAGTTTTTGTTACATTGTTATTGAATTAGCTGGCAACACTGTAGCAAGTTCTAGAATTTATGTAGCCACGTGATTTCAGTTCAGTAGCCACGTCAGTTTAATGTGCAAAAATTCGTTTCTGGAGTCAAGGATGAATTTCTCGACTTTTCTGTTGAGAGTAGTCGTGACAAAGTATTACAGTTTTTCTTAGTACTCTACAACTTCAACAGTGAAGGGAAGATTACAACGAATTTCTATAACTTACAATTTTTTTTTTTGGGAGGGAATCTACCTCGCGAACATTGTTTCCACTATTCCGGTGCCTTTCATCATGTAAGGTGGATCGCAAAGGCCATTTACTGTTTAAAAATATTCATGTTCAGGACTCAGTTCCATCTTACATTTGCAGAAGATCAATTCTAGATGTGTGCACCTTTCTGGCCACACTGTACGTTGAAGTTTGATTTACGGCCCCAAATCCCATTCAGGCACCTTACAACGATTTCTTGTTTTTAAATAAATTAACGGAATATCCAGACACTGAAATCTCCTTGGCTGCTTTGCAGAAATCTGTAATCAACTGTGTTACTTCTCTCCCGATAAGTAGCAAGAAACTAAGCCTGTGTTTGAAGGACATGGACAACGTATGAACGCAAAACTTGAGTCAATTTGTAACGCACAAAACTATGAACATTTTCACAAGATTTCAACTATCCAGTGACTTTCCTGATTGGTGGGAAACTAACGACGACTACATGTATGCCTCTCTGTTAATTCGAAGTTACTCGTTACAAATGATGTTGTAGAGCGTGGTGTTAAGTTGGCTCAGGAGTATAACAAAATATTGACAAAAGACGAAAACCAAAAGTAGTTTCTGTTGCAAGTGGTCAATGTTTACCGTGCAAATTACCTTGACAGTAGAAAGCAGACACTGGTAAAATCGTAAGTGGTAAAAGTAACTTTGTGACAAAATTTAACCTTGCAAATTGTAGTAGATTTAATAGGTACTCACAATATTTGACTAGTAAATTAACGCTTAATAATATCAAATTGTTCTTATTCCTGAAGACTAAAATTTAATACAAAGTCTTACTATGTGCCATAACTGGTATTCGTAAATACAA
Organism: Lepisma saccharinum; assembly: GCA_022664845.1. Classification (NCBI taxonomy): domain Eukaryota; kingdom Metazoa; phylum Arthropoda; class Insecta; order Zygentoma; family Lepismatidae; genus Lepisma; species Lepisma saccharinum. The sequence continues at coordinate 6,187 of JAGDQP010047566.1, forward strand.
GTACCGTGTGATTTTGTTCTAGCCATTATGAATCTTTTGATATCTCTTAATTTCACATTAAAAAAATATTATTGTGCATAATAACGTTCTAATAACGAAACTTTTTACCTTCTGTTTACCAGTTTTTAAACATAAACAAGTATTATAAAGATAATATCTGTTACATGATTAGAGATAAGTTGGAAATGATGTCATATATGTTTGCGGTGAGAAGCGACCCCCAAAACGATATGTCATATGACCCTCTTCCCATTTAAAATTTTTTAATTGAATCAAAGACGGCGGACTTCAAGATGGTCGCCATTATAATGCTACACAAAATGAGATAAGTTTCTACCTTCAGTACCTCTGTCCAAGATATTTGTCCATTGCCTTAAGCCGTTTCTAATTTAGAAGGTTTTATTCCAGAATTTTGTCATACACTATATACTGAAAATGCATTCCAAACTTCAGGCCTCTTGGGGCGACATTTAACATTATTAAATTGAGCTAAGTTTTCTCATGCGTTACTTTGGTCTGATATGGAACCATTTTAGAGGGTGAGACTAAAAAAACTCGGAAAGTCGAGAAATAAGGACCACCTTAATATATATATAAGGTAAATTTGAGACAAATGAAGGAGAAAAAAGGATAATACTTACAGCTTACTTTCGCATTAGATCACACATATTCACATATACACATAAAAAAAGTCACTATATTTCGTGTATTACACGTTTTCAAGTATAGAGGAAGAGAGCGAAGTTCACGTGTCACAAAGTACCAAGTTTGAAGAAGCTGTAAGTATTATCCTTTTTTCTCCTTCATTTGTCTTAAATTTACCTTAAATTGTCTTCCCGGCTTTCTTTTGTACTAGTTATATATATATAGGCCCCAAATTTAAACATTCATATTCATATTATATATTTGCATTATTATTTATTTTTATTATTAAGTTTGTAAAATGAACACTCCTGACAGTTACGACAGGAATGGTCAGAAACATCAAAGCTGTACAGACTTCCTGAAAGGTGGATAAAAGGAAGTGATTTTTCACTGTAAGAAGATAAGCTACTTCACTGATCATTCTTAATTGTGAGCTCTCAGTACCAAGTGCCGATGGCACACTTGAAGTTTCTTGCGAAAATGTTGATGCTGCGAACTCCGCTTTGGAGATTTATCTTCCAGCACACTAAAATTCAAAACCACTTCACTCAAACCATTGAAACGACATTGCATTATATTTGTTATTAGAACCAGCACACGAAAGAAAGACATTCACTTAAAAAGAAAGTTTTAGAACCCCTTAACCGTTCGCCCTGAGAGAGTTCCGCGTAGTGACGTCGCACTATCCTATGAGAATTCTGAAGAAACTCAGGCAGAATGAACCAGCTATTTGCTAATATTGCGGTTTACACAACGTTGATTGTCTGTTATATTTTGCATTGGAAAATCATCAAGCGAATAAAATTATAATTCCCAGTATACTTTTCCAGTGCTTCAGCTTCATTTCGTTCGTCAGACTTGGAAGTCAACAAGGTTATCTCACAAAGAGCCTTTCGAGTATCTTTAAATCTTACTTTTAAGATGCGACTCACCTTTCGGCCCATCTGATTGGATTAAGGTTCCTCATAGTTACATTTTCGTCATTCGCGCTGAACAGAAAACTGCAATGAATATTCCGTCTCTTGATGCTGTTCCCAAAAATGCATACAGGCGTTGGACTATATCGAAAAAAAAAATATCTTCAATTTCTGTCACTGTGTTATTCACTAAAAGATTTAAATTATGGGTGGTGCAATGTACATAACTCGCGTGTAATTCAGTATTTCGTATTCTCTTTTGAACATTATTGTAAACACCACTCATGTTCCTGGCTCCATCTTATCCTTGCCCACGACATTTCTTAAGAGAAACCCCTATCCTTTTATTACATTCGAGATCTCATTAGCTCTATGTAATGCAGACTGGTCCTCCACTACATGAAAACCAAGAAAAGATTCTTTAACTCCCAATTCTTTTTTTATTCCGTTCTCATGTTTTTGAATCACACAGTAACGATAAATTTCACTTACCCGATCTGTCTTATGTGGTCGTAAAGCTCGCGTGAAAAGTAACAATATTTAAACTTTAAAGTCCACATGCCTTTATTATACGAAATTATTGTGTGGTAGATACAGCCTATCTTTTTTCATCAGCTTTGCGCTGATGTAAAGTACGATCCCAAATTCACTGAAAAGTCTCTTAATTACGTCGTGATGATAAACTTACAGCACAGAGTGTTTCCATCGATACTTCTTAAACAAATAATTGCAGTACGAAAACTTCTCTACAGTAATAGTGTTCGTCTGGCGACAAAACCCTCGATCCTTATATTTCTCCAGATCCTTTTGTAACAAAAATAATAAATCATGCAATACTACGTGAACTGATTTTGTACGTGAAAATGTTCCTCAGTTACTGTTATTCACTTCAGCAACATTCAGTACTTCCACAACTTTTCCCCCCTCTAAAAGTCATACAAAATTTGATACAACTATTTCTCTCCGTCCCGGAAGACAACCAGCTTCATTACGATCTCATGATTCGCATCGGTTGCCATTCCCTCGACAGCACAGCACACGACTTGATGCGAAAACACTACACTCGCACTGGTACAAGAGCTACTTTTCAATGCTGCACTTCACTGTTCACAAACGTTATGTACGCACATCCGTACGTGTAATTGTACAATGTGTGCATGTAACCGTCGAATCGGCTGCTGGTTATATGTTAAGAACGGTTTCTTGGGAGGAAAAAATAAAGTTATCGGATGGGCCCTAGACGTTTGCCAGTCTAGCCACACTGTGATTACGCACCTAGTGTTGATGTGTTAGGTTTTCGTTTCGCAGGCTTCAATCATTTTATGAAGTACACGCTGGGTTACTTACGTGCAAGTTTATTTTAATTATTTAGATCTTTAACATTAACATATTTTATAAAAATGGGCTTCATACAATTTTAAGTTTGATTGACACTCGTGATAAAAATTCATTTTTATGAAATATAGTAACTCTGGTTTGACATAGTGAAACACAATGAAGACTGAATTTCACAGGCTTATCGTCATGATGTTTTAACAGGGTGTACACCTGGAAAATATATCCGCTGTTGTGTAATCAAGAAATTACGTTTTAAAAACTCACTCAAATACTCTTACTTATTTCAGGTCAAATCAGATTACTCCTTTATAACTTTTAAAACAAGGCAAACTTGTATAAAAGCATGGAAGGAAATCGTTTGTGAAGGATTAATCACATTAAACACATTTTTGTTGTTAATGCACGTTGAAACGTCCTTGGAGAGTTTTCTCAGTAGAATTAGAAAAACAAATTATAACATAATTTGTTGGAGATAATGAAGTTTATTTAAATGTGGTTACTTTATACAGAAAATAGAACTCATGTTCAAAGTATTGATTACGAATCGTATATTACTTCGAATTCACTACGGTATAAATTGCAGTTGGTGCCTATTTTTCCAAAACGGTTGTATGGGATGGATACATCTCTCGCGATCCGTGTCGCTTCTATACTCACCAATGTTGTGTTCAGTGCAGACACCGCAAGTGAATATCAGTGTTCTTAATCCACGCATGCAGCATATCGTCGTCGGCACTGCAATACCCCCTATGTGGCAAACTACGAATTTTTCAGGAAAGCGAAAAAACCGGTTTCTGGACTACAGTCTGGAATACAATGTAGGTACTGAAAAGTTGTTATATCTCAAAAAGTAGAAGTTATTTCCACATGAACTTTTTCTACAATATGCACAGTACACAGAACTATAAACTGGTACCAAAACATGAAAAGTTGAAAAAATGCCACATAGGGGTTATTGCAGTTCCGACGACGATATAGCATGTAGGTGAGGTAAATGAAATTAAGTGAGGTAAGTGAGGTAAATGAAATGTTATATTAGGTATTATTATTATTACTTAAAAACTTTCCAAAAATATACATTCGAATTTTGGAAAACTCATGCTAAATGTATATTTCTCTTTTCCTGGTCCAGGTTGTGCATAAGCAGGCTTCCAAAAAGGATTCCAAGACAACTAGGAAAAAAATTAATTCTTTAAAGCCTTCAATAGATGCAAAATGTGAAAACGGACACGATGTTAAAGGTAATTTTATGTTGAATGTGCTGCGTCTTATGAACTTACTTTAAGTACAGGGTATACATAAAGTCCGGTAACACTTTCAAAAATCTATTTTGTTCGAGCTTTGAAAATAATCACTATCTCAATTCGAAACATTGTAAGTAATACATTCAGGTTTCTTTTTACAGTATTCACCTTACATTTTACAGCATTCACCCTAAATTTGATGGAAATATTTACGTTTTGCATCCCTGCCTTCTGATTTTATGTTCGTTACAGATCTCTTCAAAATAAGTTCGTTTAATAATCAGTACATTATTAATTAGGATATTTGCTTACTTGCTAATTGCGATAAGAACTGAACAAAGGTCTGAAATGAAATAATTGTGACTGAGCACCATCTCCCTTCAAGACTGGTACAGCTATGGATAAAAGTTTTGACACATATCTTTAAAGCACTGGTTCTTAACATTTTTTGAGCCACGGACCCCTTTAAAAATGTAATGAAAGCTATGGACTCCCTCCGAGGAAAAAAAACCTTTAACACATTGATTGTAGTAATAACCCAATTCTACTTTAACAAAGGATACAATCCTACTTGAAACCGTTATATTAATTTATTCGTTTATTTCACAAAAGACACACGTACTTCGCGATTGCAGCGCCACCTCCTAAGCAAAATGCGTACATAATTCACAATTGAAAATACTCTGTCACTATGGCAGTATTTCTGTAACTAATTCGTGAACCTGTAACAGGTTTCGTTCAGGAAGACTGTACTTTTGTTATGAATGAACATAACATGATATCGGCAAGGTTTCGAGATGGATAGAGGCAGCTATCTTGGATGAGTGAAAGCCAATGCAAAGAAAGCCACCACATTATTTTCCTTAGTTTCAAAGCATAATATAGATCTCAGTGGTTTGTCCCAAAACAAAGTATTCTGAAGGTAAACTATGCACCTATTTGGATCTTCGGGATGTGGGATGTCTTGGAAGAAGCTATTGTACAAACAAAGAAATCGAATGGAGAAGGAAACAAGAACAGACAAGATTAAGAATCGGAACATGGAACGCCAGATCGCTGTTGAAAGCAGAGAAGTGGGAAAACCTGAAAGAGGAAATCAAGATAAACAGCATGGATGCAGTAGCGCTTTGTGAGGAGCAGGTGGAATTCGGAATGAAGAATATAGGATGTTCTATTCGGGGCCGGAAAGTGGACAGAAATGAAACACGTATTTCGATGACAATTTTTGTGATATTAGATATCAAAGTGTAGTATTAGAAATTTGCAACATTTCTTCCACAATTGTAGACAAGGTGTTTCAGTACCTGCGGGGAAAGAAATCGCGAATTCGTCACAATCGAATTTTTTTGGTTCTTATTAAATAAATAATAATATGCTAATTTAGCATTTCCTTGAAGACCAGTCGAAGTACTTTCTCGAATTCTATAGCTAATAGTTTTGTTGTAATAGTAGTGAGAATTAAGAAACATTTTGAAAAAGTGTTTGAATGCCATTGTCTTCAAAAGACCAATGCGTAAAAATCTGACTTATCATATGGCTTGTAAATGTAAGTTACCTAATAGTTGACCTTGTTTTCATGTGCGCCTAACTCTTGGTTCAAATTCTACAGTTACACATGTTCAAAAAAATTTTGCTCACTCTTTCCTCATATACTGAATTATTCCACTTTTTGCATAATCTGCATTACAATGAATTGAGTTCTGAATCATGCACAGTATTATTATATTATTATTAATATTTTCAGAGAAAATACCGCCGATGTATTACTAAGGAGAGCGACGTACTGCTTCTGTATCGTTGACATCTTTGGATGTACCCTTCCGGTTCTTCTGATAGGTGTACTATGATATACTACTTTTAGAATGATTGCGATCGGGATCGAATATATGCTCTTTTTTATGTCTGAAGGAATTTTGTATCCCCCACACGGTACGTGGGAAAGGATGAACGGAAAATACAGGTGGCAGCTAATATCATTCGTCAGGAATTACACATTGTGCAGTGACAGAAATCAGTGACTATGAAGCTAAAAGTTTGTTTGAAACAAAATGGTTCTCATATCGAAAATGAGTTGTAACTTCTGCGAAACGCGTGGGAAGTTTGATTCTGGTACAACAATGCCGTGTTGCCAACCATACGCTAGCAAGTTTGGTGTTGGTGCCAACGCGCAGTGTTGCCAGTCACATGCTAACAGTCGGAAATTGTAACTGGCAACATTGCGGAAGCATTACTCAGCAAAGTGCAAGATGTACTTCCGTCTTGTTTTGGTGTGAGGAACACGTGTGTAAAGTTTTATGCCTGTACCAACGCGTAGTATTGCCAACCATACTCTTTAACAATCGGAAATTTTTTTTGCGGGAAACTTGTAACTATAAAATCTAAACCAATAATTGGTCGATTATAAACCTTAGTCAGCTTTTATAACAAAGAAGTGTCTCAACTATACTGAAAAATACATTTATTTCAAAGTACTTTTTCTGAGAAAATGGCGTCCAAATATGGCGAACTTTGCAAAAACAACCTACTTTCCTTTGTAGTACAGTGAAATAGAATTTTTCTTGAAAGAATTTTTGCGATGAAGTACCGATAAGTGGTTACTTAAAAGTTGTAAAGAAGTACGTACTATGTTATGGAAGAGAGTAAAAAAATTCCGAAAGCTTTGATTTCCTTATTTTTCTTCAAAGTTGTCGCAATTTCTGCACACCCTGTATAAACAGTATGGAGTAATCTTTTGATATTACAAATTATTACACAAAAATATCTACCATATATCAGGGTGTCTACCACACGGAAAAATCACGAAAGTTCCCAAAAATCCCGAATTGGCAAATTGGTCACGAAAGTCCCGAAATTAAGGTGCTGCTCACGGAAAAATATTACTGAATAGTGCTAAACAACTTATTTCGGAATTTTTGCTAACTAATGTGAGTTCTGTTCTACCCAGCGCATTTAACCCGATAGACCCAAAATGACGGACATGTCATGTGTATTTCATTTATGTGCTGGACCTTGAATGATCTCATTTCATTGTAATCTCTTTGCATAAATTACTGTTGTGTATTACTAATACACTTAATCAGTTGTTGGGATTGTCCAAAGTGCTTTCATTGTTAGAAGTAAGACAAGACAAGACTGTTGTGTGGCGTGGGGCTTTGGCAGCAATCCTTTTTCATGTGTTATGTGTAGTCGAGTTGAGTACAACGGTGATCTCAAAATGGCTTGCTTGTCTAGTGCGCTTTGAGAATGAAGGTTTTATTTTTTATTAAATATAATAAAATAATTTTAAAAAAGCGTTAGTGTGCTAGAAGCATATGCTTTCACTTACTTTTTTTTTTATTTATTTATTTTAAAATGCCTGGAAAGTTCATGTTTCGAGAATACTGGATTACAAATGATGGAAATGAAGACATCGCAAAGTGGCTTCGAAGTGTGCCTGGTGAAAAATATAAAGCGTTTTGTAGTTTCTCTTCAGCAACTTTTGATATTGCTCACAGTGATCTAAATGCAGTGAAAGGTTCATAGTAAGGGCAAGCAAGTAGCATGTTGAATTGTCAGCAGCATTTCGGTCTGGAAAACAAAGCGTTCTTACTTTCAAAAAAGTTGATATACCGGAGTCACAAACTAAGTGTTCTCGGGCAGAAAAGTCGCAGGATAATATTTCAAAACCAGGATCGTCGAAAGTTGAAGACATAGTTCTGATTTAAGTTATTTTGTCGTTTCAGAAGTTGTGTTAAAAGCAGAAATTTTGTGGGCAATAAATAAGGTTATGTCGCATTCTTCAGTACGAAGTTGTGCCGGACAGAGTGACTTATTACAATGCAAAAAGACAAATTTTCCTACATGATAACGTATGGACTTGGTCCTTTTATTCAAGATTCTCTGGTTAAGGAAATGTGAATACTTCTGTTTATCTGTTGATCAAAGTTTGAATAAGGTGAGTCAGATGGGGCAAAGGGATATTCTCGTTCGGTACTGCAATACTTCAGTTTAGGAAATATCAACTTGTTACTTAGCATCAGTATTTTTGGGCCGTTCAAGTGCATCTGATCTGCTTATAGCTTTCCATGAAGGTATTCTTAAATTAAGTCTCTCAGCAAAATGTATATTGCATATTGCAACAAATGGTCCAGATGTTAACATCAAGTTCTTAAGTGTTTCCAAACGATTAATGGGGTCATCAGAATTAAATGAAGACGGCAAAATTCTAGCAGATCCAGGCACGTGTTCTCTTCATTTTGTACACGGTAGCCACAAAACAGCACATAACTTACCTGCGTGGAAAATTAATGAGCTTTTGAGAGTTTTGTTTTATTACTTTAAAGATTTCCCATCTAGACCGTCGCAGTATACATCTATGACAGGTGCATCTTTATTTCCTCTTAAAATGTGTTCAATCAGATGGGTTGAGAATGTAAAAGTTATTGAAAGAGCGTTACATATTATACCCTATTTGAAATAGTATGTTGAGTGTGTTTCAGCTAACCCGCCTGAAAGCAATAACTTGTCCGTTTTGAGGTCTTTTGTGAAAGATGAATTGCTTCCTGCTAAATTGTCGTTTCTTCAGTCGGTGGCTGCAGAATTATTAAAGCCTTTTTGATTTCCTTTCAGACGGACAAACCTTTGATACCATTCTTGTACATTGAAATTTATTCAGTACTTA
>JAGDQP010047568.1:0-14990 GCA_022664845.1 Lepisma saccharinum
TCGTTTTGTCCAAGAGCCTAGTCTGTCCAACTGCCTGAGTTTTAAAATTTCAAGATGGCTCTCTTTAGCAAGTTACACAATGTTAAATTATCTACCTTTATATGACATATAAATAACTGTTAAATAAGGTGAGGTACATATATTTTTCAGTACAGGTTTAACAAATCCACAAAACAAACAAACAATTTTATGTTAAAATAAATCGAAGCGTAGAAAAATTCAATTTTTTAAAACAAACTCTACTCCGAGGCACTTTATTCATGACATCCCCACCCTGACTGATAAAACTGCCTCTGTGATGCATCCAGTAAGCAGTTCAACTCCCAATTTGAGCTCAGGGGCACATCTTCCCGTTCTGTCAAAGAGGATTTCAATGAATGTGAGGCAAGAACATGGTAACCCACAATGTTAAACTTTTAAGAAATTCGATTTTTACTGCTGCACAAGTCATTTTCATTGGCTGAAAGCTGATTTTTCACCTAAAGCTATACATAAAGGCTTAAAATAATTGTACCAAATCAAAATAACGAATTTCTATTTTTCATGCTGCTGTGTGGGTTACCATGTTTTATTATTTATACCATAATATTCGCTACCTAAGTCACTCAAGAATAAATCTTTTCACTGAACTCGCTGTAAGGAATGTTTAATTTACAAATTCTTTTCCTTTTTAGTGGCAAGCTGGTATACTGCTCCTCGTTTCCCGCCATCTTAATTGTTGGTTACCATCTTATGAATCCGAAAATGTTACAATAGGCTTACCAGAAGTAAATATTGCTGCCATCTCTGGAGCACAATTTGAAGTCGGACAACATTAAACGACGCGGTATGATTCCTTTCCATCGGGTGCTGAATAACTAAAAAAATAAACATTTGTGGGTTACCATGTTTTTGCCTCACACCCTTCAATTGATTTTAATGCATACACTAAATGTACAATATTGTACACAAGAAAGTTTCTGGTAGTGCGCTATGTTAAGATTTATTACAGAGGATCAAAATGAATGAAAACCTGAAGAACAGGAAAATATAAAGAAGCTGGTGGAAACGATTACAGAACCTAGATGGCCTCGGTGATAAGCAAATAGCTTTAACAATTTTAATAACTATTTTATATCATTTTCTTCTGAAACTGAAATAAACCGTATAACAAGAATATTACAACTAGTATCAAAACTTTTAGATGAATTGTAATACTCCACGGACCCCTAAAAGCTCTTTGAGCACTAGGCTTTATCTTTTTGGTTACTATGGGGGAACTTGCAATGGTTATAAAATCGAATTCACCAATAGACATTGTATTACATGACACCTACTATGGAGTAGCTCATTTTTACTAGGTACTTTCATTAGGAGCAGTATTCGAAATTATAGCAGGAATTATTCACCGATTTCCTCTTTCTAGAGGGTCATCCTTTAACCCAACCTGACTCAGTTCAATCTATAGTAATATTTCTAGCAGTAATCATTACATTTTGTCCACAACATTTCCTAGGCCTAAGAGGAATATCTTGACGATATTCTAATTGCCTTGATGCATAATTATATAATCTCAAGCATTGGTTCCCTTTTATTACTAATTGCAGTTCTCATACTAGTGTTATTGTATGAGAAGCACATTCCAGATCAGCGACCAACCTCACTCGAATGATATCAAACCCTTAGCAAACCATAGTTAGGCAGATATTCCCCTTCTAGCTACCTAACTTCTAAAATGGCAGATAAGTACATTGGGCCTAAGCCACCAAAATAAGACTTCGTCATTTTTTTAGGAATGACTACCTGAAAGTAATGACACTCTCAAAGATGCCAGATCACCGATTATACAACAAATAACCTCCTTCCATGACCACACTATACTTATGATGGTAATAATCACAGTACTTGTAGGCAACGTACTAACGTCCATTGTATTTAATATATATACTAATCGCTATCTTTTAAAAGGTCAAACCCTAGAAACGATCTGAACCATTCTCCCAGCAATTATATTAATTTTCATTGCTCTTCCATCTCTCCGCTTATCTAATTAACGAAATCAATCAACTCTCCATCACACAAAAAGTAATTGGGCCATCAGTGATATTGTCTATGAATATTAAGATTTCACGCCCACACAATTTGACTCATGTATAATTCCAATGAAATGAAACAAACAATCACTTCCCTCTACTTGATGTAGACAACCATGTAATCCTCGCGATTAATACGGATATTCAAATACTAATTACAGCAGCAGATGTTCTGCATTCATGGGCAATACCAGTCATAGGGTTGAAAGCAGATGTAACACAAGGCCGGCTAAACCAAGTAGGAATAATTGAAAAACGAATTGGTCTATTCTTTGGACAATGCTCCCAGATTTGCGGAGAAAATCACAGTTTTGTATCATTCTTGCAACAAGGATGGAAGATTTTGTAGGTATGTGTGTTCACGGCGGAGAGATCTTTCTTTTTCCCTCCCTCCTTAAAATTTCATTTTTATCACTTGCATCCATTTCCAGTCTTCAAGTGAACTGAAGATGGATTTATTTGAGCGGTGGAAGTCCTTAGCCTTTAGACAGGAGATCTGCAGATATACGAGCATCGAAGAAGTTTGGCTTTGATACCAAGCAAGAACCGTTAGAGAAAGCTTCAGTTGGTAACTGAAGTTTTGAATACCTACTCTTTGGTCTGAAAAACACCCCTCTGTCAGTCTTATTGCCATTGCACTAAGTTCTTATATTACAAACAGTAAATTACTCTCTTTTACAATCTTGTGTACTAATTTACATGAGTTTAGTTACCCCCATTTTTGTATCTGAGGTCTCGCTTCCATCCTAAGGTTCTACGCCATCTTTCGTACGCAGAATCATTATTGGACATTGGTCCTTTATTTTATGGTCATAATATGGGGAAAATACTGGTATGGTATTGTCTCTCACCATAAAGATATTGGTAGAAGAGGGTGAAGACAATAAACTTCAATCAATTAAAATGTCCAAAACTATACAATTTTACAAGTCACTTCGAGATGCTCTTTCAAACTATGCATAAAATGGTTCCAACATGGTGATGATTGTAATAACCAAGATACCAAGTACTGTTCCAGGTAGAACAAAGCAATTTCTAATTTCCATTCTCTGTAAAATTTAGAGCTCGGTTAGTTAAGGTGCTATAATCAACCTTTGTATCTATTTATATTTCTTGTCATTGTGACACTGCATTAAGTTTGGCCTCAGTAATTAAAAAGCAAAATATCTAAATGTATATTCACGGCATCTTACCCAAAAGGCTCATCAATCGCTTCACTTAATGGCGGTATTTCCCAATTACTCTTCCGGAAGTGCGTAGGCTGCTGAAGGGAAATTAGTTTTGCATGTTCACACAGTCTGGAGAAGATAGAATTGCTTCCGTATTATTCCGTAATCTCTGATTATCAAAGTGACAAGCACCGATCCCGAAACAATTGCATGTATGCACTTGAAATTGCATCATTATGCGTATCTCTATATAAGCGGTCCCAATAGCATTTTCATCAGTCAGTGTGGAATCAAAACAAGGAATTCACATCAGTGCTTCACAGTAATGCTGTAGGGAAGGTATTCGATTTACTATATCTCCAAGCTATTTGTGTCGCAGACAATAACTGTTTTGGGGTGAATTGGTGGAGAAGAGTCGGGCTGTTGAGAATAAAGGCCATTTAGGGAGTTTCAGCGGAAGCGTTAGTAATTACAGCTGTAGTGGCTGAAAGAGAATTACATCGCTAATTCTCATTACTGTCAAGTGGTGCTAGAACAATATGCCAACCCCTGTCAGCATTGATAAATGTCACAACGACCTTCTAATTAGAATACGGAAGTGAATGTTACGTGCATAGTAAAAGCGCTTGAACATTATAAACCTTTCAAACGCGAAGGTGAAAACTTTTTGTGTAGTGCCATATACTTCATTAATAGTAGCTTCATTGAGATGATATTATTAATCATCCTTGGATGAATGAGTGAAATGAAAGCAAAAATAAATAAAAAAGATGTGAAAATATTAGTTTTATTGCATTATCTCTAGGTAAAAGTACAGTTCAATAGCTGTTTCAATCAATATATTTTCTGCCTGTGAAGTCTTTCTGAACGATTCGTAAGATCTTTAGTCCCACTCCTGAAGAGACCGAGCGGCGTAGGATAGATGGTTGAGCATTGACTTTCATTCGGGAGATCTTGTGTTTTATATCAGCAGCCGGTCATCCTGACTAAGGTTATCCCACGGTTTTCCCCAGTCACACAAGACCAATACGGGATTGTTCCTTCAACGTACGCAGCCTGAGTCATTGATACCTGAAAGCCATAAGTAAAGTCGATCCAATTCAATTTCGTTCCGGAAGAATCCTGGCTGTTGTGAGACAATGAAGTTTCGAAAGTAACTTTATAACAGTCAGGAGCACTTGACATGGCAACTACATTTTGATATTTTTTTTAACCTTTTCACTTTTATCCCATGCGTAATGTTACATGTAGTTTCCAAGTGAGGATATTAGATTGTCCACATACATTTGTCTATTATTGAACTTGGAAGGAGTTGACTGTGTTTGGTCCAGCTCACACCTTCTTTCTCTCCTCCTCCTCCTTTTTCTTCAATTCTGAACGGGTAGCGTATATATTTAATCTCATAGTAAAATTGTATGTTGATACCATTGCATTCCCAATGTTGTTCACTTCATTATTAAACTATTTAGGGGCTGCATCATATCTTGACGTTTATTTATGGTTTCCTCATCGATCATCGGTGCTGAAGTAGGAAAAATATGTTAGGCAGAACGGTACAATTATAAACCCATAAATATGTATATGAAAAAGACATGTTTATTTAATTTTTCAATAGCGAAAACGATAACCAATGTACTTTTTAATATGAAAGACGTGATTCAAGAGCGTCATAACAATGACGAAAACACGAATAGCCAATAGTAATCTAAATACTGAAGAATAGTCGCTAGTGGTGAAGTATTATTTAAAAGGAAATATATTTTACACTTTAAGATCACCAACTCAACTTCCAATACCATGTCAAATACCTGAGAGTTGTCCTTGACAGACGGCTAACCTTTCGACAGCACCTCACCACTACCACCACCAAGACATCACAACGATAGCATCATCTATACCCGATGATTCATAGTCATATCCTCTCAATAGAGACCAAACTTTACACTTATTTTATGATGATCCGTTCCATCTTGCTCTACGCACTGCCCACCTGGAGTCATGCTGCAAAAACCAATCTACGTAAGATGTAACTTGTTCAGAATCATGCAGCCCGCCTGATAACTGAACATTCCAAGCACATGAGAATCACTCAGTTGCACGAAGACCTCGATCTTCCCTATATACATCAAGCGGTAGATCATCAACTTGTCAAATTTTGGACACGATTACGACAATCCCCATATGAAGAACTTCATCATATAGGCACCAGTGTTCCTCTTTGGCACACTTACAAAATGCCCAGTCCACCTTAAAATGCTAAAGACAGTAGACAAAATACCCAATAAAGACAATGATATTTTCTTGATGGAGTTACAAACACTGAGCTTTTCAAACAGTTGAAGAAACTCTTTCCCCTACCCCTCCTCTTCGTCATATGTCCTCTCCTCTATCCCCATCACAGTACCTCCAACTCCCGGATTTCCTTCTTCAAACAATAAGATCATATTCCCATCACTTCACTTCAGAATCCTCTTTCTACTCTAACTTTATACTACTCCCCCGACCGCGACAGTTTCGGCGGATCACTTCATATTTTACATTCAAGAGAGCCATGAACTTATCAATTGAAATGGAAGTCATGAGTGCAGTTTCGATACTTCTCACACTTCAAAACCCGCCAAGAGAAACCAGGAACCAGGTTAATGTAAATTATCACGACAAGAATACCAATCATGATGCAACTAACAGTTCAGTTGATGTACAGATTTCAAATTAACTGTCATCTTTGGTACATGACATAAAAATCCGAATAATCTATCTCATTATGCACAATTGTCATGAAAGTTTCATGGATGTAAAAAAAGTTTTGATTTTGTCTATTCTTATAGGATGATTATCTTCCAGTCCACCAGATACTACTTTCACGTTTTGCACTAAACATTTCTATGTTTTTACAACCAAAATTCTTAAGGGCATTCATCCCTCCCTCCCCTACTTTTTAAACATTTTTGAAAATATTTCAAAATCTAATTGCATTATCAAAATTTTAAGAAGATAGCTCGCTAGCACTTACAAATTACTATGAAATACAACGACCAGCGATCTCAAGATCTTGTCCATTGATGAGTGATACGTTGTCAAAGATTATAACGTCATTATTTAATTGACAACGTATCACTTATCAATGGACAAGATCTTGAGATCGCTGGCCGTTGTATTTCATAGTAATTTGTAAGTACTAGCGAGCTATCTTCTTAAAATTTTGATAATGCAATTAGATTTTGAAATATTTTGAAAAATGATTAAAAAAAGTGGAGGAGGGAGTGACGAAGGGCCGTAATGTTTCTAGTCGGAATTTGTTTGTATGACTTGTTGAATTTTGAAATTATGAATTTGAGGCTAGTTTTTATACTGGAACGTATTTGTGGGATTCTACATTGTTCGATAGTTTGAGGCATTTTTTGTAAACTCTTGAAGCCCTGATTGCTTTCAGGTAGAAATTTCTAAAAAAAAGACGAAGTCTTATTTTGGGGGCTTAGTCCCAATGTCCTTATCTGTAGTGTTGTCCGACGGGTTGACTACCTCCAGGTTGTCAAATTTGGCATGACTATAAATTCATTAATAACGGTTATCTTAGGTAACACACCCCTAACAAAGCTGATTGGCGACAGTCCCAATGACTTGCCAACATATTTTATTCACCCCGCACCAACAGGCGGGCAAATCAGCACATACATATATTTGTGTGTGTGTTGGTGACGTAATACAATGACAAATTTCGAGGGACATAATACCCTCGAAATAAGAGAAGGGTCTCAGTAAAAATGAGGTAGAAATTCGCAGACTGTCAAAGAGTCAAAATGTGCATTTTAGAGCGTGATATTTTAACATCATGAACAGGTGATGCGGTGTTGTGCCATCGAAGACTTCAAATCTACTCTATTCACAAATGCATAGTCGAAAATTGTTCAATGTCGTGTTTGCAAGGGATTCCTCAAAGGAAGTAGGCGATTTCTAGATATTCTCTAGAATAAAGATGCGTCAACAGAATCATAAATAAGAGAAATTTATGTAAGAGTAAAAATGATATATGTAATCGCCGCCAACAAACCGGGTCTCTCATTAATACATAGACAAAACTTTCCTTTAATATATAAAATCCTTACTACTGGTTGTTATTGTACCGTAACTATGCACTTTTTTTTAAAAAAAATAAAAATCGTTTGACATATGGAATCTGTTTGAAATATGAATTTGGCTTAAAACAAATTATTGTAACCTATTGAACAGTTGGTTTGGTTTGGCGACATTCATGCATATTTCGACCCATATTTTTTGAAAGGCAATTTATGGAAATCCCTTACTGTTTTTTGAGAATCCCTTGCGCGCCCATTGCACAATGTTGAAATGTGCAGTTTTGGATAGTGTAGATTTGAAATTTTTGTCATTATCACCTCTACTGTTCGTGGTGTTGGCAATATGAAGTTTTAAATGTCATTTTCTACGCTTTGGGTAACTTGTAACTCCGAATCTCTGCGTAATTTCCAGCATGTTGTCTGAAACATTTCTCCTCATTTCTTATTGTGCTATCATCCTTCAAAGTTTGTCGGTTCATAGAGGATTAGAACTTCACTGTTTGAAGAAGTGCGATGTTCTGAATATCAGTCCGGCTTTAACCAAACTTGCTTAAATTGTGAATATCAGACACTATAAATGTCTAAATTGAAACTCTAATGCTCTCTTGACTGTCATTAGAAGGTCTAAAGATAGATGACTACGTATCTTCTCTCTTGTTGAAAAGTAGACTTGTGCAGTTTTGGAATTCATGGATTCAAATACAACCCACTAGGAGACTAGTAGATGGAACTTCACCCTTTTCAGGAATTGTATAAATGCCTTGATGCTTTGCGCCCACGCTGAGTTCAAGCACGTCCTCCGGTGTTCTTTCTTTTGTCTGCGTATGGTATTAACTTCTACTAATTAATATTAACTTCCCAGTAAATATAAATTTAATTATCTGCTCATGTTATGTTGTTCGTTCATGTAAGGTGACGTGTTTTCAACTTTACTCTCGTGACTTCAGGTCTGTTACGTCAAATATACGAGGTGTAACAGATAATAAGTCACGGAAAAAGAATTTTTGTTTTCATAATTTTAGATCAACATTTTAGACTAAACGAAAGATAATGAAATGTCAAAATTCAGTTCGAACAGTTAACATATTCCCAAATCATTTACAGTTATTAAATTGATCATTCTTTTCTGAGAAGTAACCTAAAGTAATACTGTAACTTATTGTGGATCAACTTGATGTCTGAAGGGAAACTATATTTCAGCACCAAAAATACAGAAAAATGAAGAAAAAACAAAATAACTTTCAGCATGTCTGATTCTAAGGAATAAAAATGGCCACCACACAAAACATTTTTATTGCATTTGTTATATTGGGTCTTCAGATAATCGACTTCTGACACAGTAACGAAAAGAAATAATACATATTTAGAACACGGTTTGCAATCATAAGCATGGCCTCGTAATCTCCTAGATTTGGACGAAAGAAATTCGACCACTGTTCGCCGCATATCATCCCATTGAATTTCTTTTGTGATGTTTATGTAGACTGAAGTCTGTAGATCAGTGAATACAGTTGTTGCAAATTGTTCTCCCATCCAAATTTCTGTAATTTCTCAAGCATTATTCATGACGTATGTGCACGGGCGTTATCTGTTCAAAATTGGCTCAAATCTGTAACGAGACAATAGGAAAATGCAAATGTCCACCTGGTGCTACTTCTGTTGTGGTGTAACGGTAGACATATCAACACAGAGAAGTGCCAATGAGTGGGGTTTTCCAACCTGGAAGGGGGAAATGCGGGAGATTACGGAAGAACGAGAAACATACCAAAGAGTTACAACACAGACGTTAATTATCACGAAAGTACTGTAAAAAACACACAACGCACCATTACAACTAATTCCAGTTTTCAGAGTACTTACTTGAAAACTTAAACTAAACTAACCGTTTTTAAAGTTACCGGTACTAAACTAGTTTACGTTCTGATCAGTTCAACAATTCTTTTCCATACCACTCTAAAAAACCTCTTTTTTTGTTGTTGTTTTTACCTCACTTTGCAGTGCAGGTATTAAATTTTTTACTTTTTCCCAAAATGCGTGAGTTTGTAGGTTCTTTACGTGAGAGCGTGAGTCCATGTTTGATTGCTTGTGACTTACGCATTTTGTGTGAGAGTTGACATGTCTGTAACGGGGAGAATGGTATATCCATTTTTCCCACTTTGCACACGTAACCAAGCTCGTAAAGATGACGGTGTATGATTGCGTATGTCTAATTGATTACTGTGGCCAATTATTCAACTGTTTAATGTTGATTCAGCTCAACAGTCACTCACAGAACGCCGTTGTCCAGCTCGGCGGGTCGGCTTTGTCGTGCATAATCAGTAAAGCTGGTGTTTCCAGAACGCAACTTAGTGAATCATCTCTGACATGAACAGACATGTAGTGTGTGATCTTCAGATACTGCCATGTTCAAATTCATGTCAGTACCACACAACTTGATGCAATCAGATCTTGCTTTGAGCACGTATTCATAATAAACTCTTTCACGTCCTTGGTTTATTTTGTAATTTTCCCGTTGTATAGCACATTTTCCACAGTCATACTAAAATCGACATTACTACTTAGATGATATAATACTGTGGAGAAAGGACAATACAATCCTGAGGCGTCAATTTGTCATATGAATCATTTACGTTAGAATAACTAAGAATTTTTTAATTCCGCTGTTTGTTCCTATTACGTTCTACTTCCACAACGTTTTCTGAGTGTGCACATCGAATACAATCGAATGACTCAAATAACTTTAAGATTAGGTCATTAGTATTCGTTTTCGTTGGAACTTAACTTCCATTACGTGTTTAAAATATTTTCTGTGTTTTACCGTTAAAGACTAGCAGCATTTGCATACAACCCCACTAAATGTCAGTTTCAAGTGTCTGTTAAAGTTATAGAACCTTTTCCTTCCTAATTTTCTCTATCTAGCAGCTGTGCTGGTCACATTGAAAGAGTCTTACTCAATAATATATATTTTTTGTTAATAAGATTTTGTTCGTAGTCTGTCTCAGAATATAAGGACGATTGCGTAATATCCTTTTTGTGAGATTCTTATACCAAAAGTTGATTGTCGACTATTTTTCATTGAATATAGGAATGATATTTTCTTTATTGAATCCACTTTTCAAGTGAATGTATATTCGTATATTTTAATACTTTAATTCTTACGGAGTAGAAAATACGTATTGGAAATCTACAAAGGTTTTAGAAGAAAATGTTTACACTGGTTACCTTATCTAACATTGAAACTTGAGTTTGTACTTATCACATTCTATCTTCTAAAATCTTCTTACATAGAATTCTTGAGATTGCTACATTATTTCCAATATATAAACAACGAAATGTTTCCAATCTTAACAATGTGCTTTACCAGTCTTGTAGAGTGTGTTACGTATATTATTATCGGAAACTCAGCCAAAAAGATTCGTTTACTTTCAGAGCTCGGAAAGTTTCCAGAATGCTGATAGTGATTGAGCTGACGACTTTAACCAGTCTTAGTGATATACGCACCATTCACTGAGAACTGGTTTGTATTACAAGTTCTTATTAAGCGACTTAAGGTTCTTAATTTTAGCAACTGAAAACTGAAAACCAAACTCAAGCACACGATATATATGCGTATACTTCTTTTACACATGTACATTGTGTGCTGGGATAGGTCATAGAGGTGATCCGTGCACAGCAGTTGTTCGCGTTACAACAAAAAGTTTCTGAACAACGTTACACATATGCGCTACCCTAACACATGGAAAATTATATCGGTGATGAACTTCGACAGATCGCAGATTACTCTTCGATTTCGCTGATCTATATATGGACCAGCGAAATTGAAGGTCAAACTGCTACTGTCAAAGATGATCTCCGATATAAAGCTGTAAGTGTTTACAAAATCAATTGTAATTGTGGGAAATTGTATATTGGTCGGACAGGAAGAACTATTGAGACCAGAATTAAAGACCATCAGCTACATTGTAACAAGAGTAATACAGACAAATCAGCTGTGGCGAAACATGTGTGAATGTGCAAAACCCATTCATTTCCAAAGGACGGAGGTGTTACACAAAAGCAGCGGTTATTTACAACGAATTATAAAAGAAACCATTGAAATAACAATGAATAAACAGAGCTTCAACATAAAGTTGGCTAAAAAATAAAGGGACTGGCAACCCTGTTAGTAGTATACGTGGAGCAGTGGAAAGCGCACGCACACAAAGCAACCTTGAACCTTCGAGAACAGAATAATATACATGAGTTGTCGCTCTCAGTCGGGTGTAGTCTGTGAGCAGCGATTGAAGAGAGAGGTGTGCAATCATGTTGCCGGAAGAATGGCAAATGTGAAAATTAAGCAGCACATTAACTTGAAATTTCTAGTGAAATTAAGAAATCCTCGAGTGAGTGTTTGAAACTGTTGTAGGAGGTGTATGGTGATAATACGATGTCCACGTCTCGCCAACAGTGACGATTTTCGTTAACAAGTCCGATTCTACTTCCAGGCATTCCATTGTGTCATTGCACACGTGCTCCCGGAAGTCCTGTTCCTGAGTGAGGTTTTTGTACCATTTTAGCGCAAACTTTGCACATGTTTAAATGGTTGTACAGAATTTCGCGGAAAGATTCTTTATCGATGCCTACCATGTCTGCTACAATTCGAATGCTGAGCCTGCGATCTTTCCGGACAATGTCATTAACTTTTGCCACATTTTCCTCTTTTGTTGCTGTGACAGGACGATCCGGTCTTTCATCATCATGAACGTTCTCGCGTCCCTCGCTGAAGCGTTTGTGTCACTCAAACACTCGAGTACGTATTATCATCGTATTATCACCATACACATCCTAGAACAGTTTCACATACTCACTCGGTAATTTCTTAATCTCACAAACAATTTCAAGTTAATGAGCTGCTCAATTTTCACATTTGCCATTCTTCCGGCAACACGATTACACACCTCTCTCTTCAATCGCTGCTCACAGACTAAACCCGACGGAGAGCGGCAACTCATGTATATCATTCTCTTCTCGAAGGTTCAAGGTTGCTCTGCGCGCATGTGCTCCCCACTGCTCCACGTATACTACTGATAGGGTTGCCAGTCCCGTTATTTTTTTTAGCCAGACCTCGTAGATAACATATTACAGTTTCAAATTTGGACGTCAAGAATAGCGAATTTTAAAACGTATTCATAAAGTCTCTGAGGATGTCGATGAATCAGTCCATGAAACAATATTGTAAGGCATTTCAATAAATTGATAAAATACATGTTGAAAACCCCGAAGAAAATCTTTTATTATTGAAAATCGTCATGAAGGCTTTCATTAACGTCACACTTTGGTTTCGTCATGGGTTTTCTTTCTTCTTCTACGTGCAACGAATGTTAGGTAAATTGTATTCCGTTTTCTTGTTAAACACTTCTATGTGAATAAAATTATCTGTACCAGGTTCAAAATATAATCATACTTATCTGATAGAGAATAGAGCTATACAGAAAATTCCATATTCCGTATAATCTAGTTCCAATTAATTTCTCCTATTCATTATTGCTTCATATTACTTGTTATTCAAAAATTCTTGTAATATTTTCAAAATGGGACGAGATGACTGGAGAATGGAGGAGACTGCATAATGAAGAACTTCACGAACTGTACGACTCACCCGATATTGTAAGAATAATGAAATCGCCACGACTAACATGGGCAGGTCATGTAGCTCGGATGGGAGGAAAACGAAGAATATATTCCATTTGGTTGGAAAGCCAAAGGGTAAGAGACTGTTGGGAAAGACCGAGACGACATTGGGTGGACAATAAGAATAGGTGGGATCTTCGATAAGAAGGTGTTTGTTATGAAAACTGGCTTGATCTTGCCCAGGATAGAGACCGATGACGATCGTTTGTTACTGCGGCGATGAACTTGCGAGTTCCGTAAGCCATAGAGTAAGTAAGTAATATTTTCAAAACTTCTAAGAAGAGTATATTAAAGATCGTGATTTCTTGATCGTGACGTTATAAGTGCATTCCAAACAACTAAAATATGAACATTATTTCTTACAGAACTAGATAAAATTATCAGCTGCTTAAAATGTTCATGAAAGCACTTAAAAGAAATGACGTAGATTAAGTTTCTTACCAAACGGCAATTTCACTGTTTGTTGAATTCAAATTCGGAAGGTCTTACGATCGAATGAAGCGGCTGATCATTCTGGCTGAGGTTTTCCAACCCTTTTTCTCAGTCATACAAGTCAAATGCCAGGATAGTACTTTTAAACTAGGCTCTGGACGACTGTTCACATATCATAATCTCTCCTACCCTATTATAACCTAAGCTAAAGATTAAGTAGATTTCTCGTCGCTATATTTAATATTCAGTTTTATCACAAAATATTTCACCAACCTTCAGTTACAAAATAAAATCAAGTCATAATGTGTTGAATAACAAAGAGTAAAAAAAAATCGTTACAGTTAACTCAACGTAAATACAGGTTACATACGGCAGGTTAGGGTTAGGTATAAATGATATTATACGTTAGGTTATATAGGTTAATCAAATCAAATATATACCGTTAACTAAATGCAATCCATAGGACAAAACAAGAAATGATCTACAGTAGCTACATGTTAATGTACGTAATGTCTAGAAATTGTGATGTTTGAAACTTCTTTTACAAATAATTTTTATACATGTTCTGTATTTACAGTACATGTAACTGTAAAAGGTTGGATACCTTCTCTAGATACAATGGAGTACTACAGCACTTAAGGCTCAAATGGAAGTGGGTTTTCCCGCCTTTTTCGTTTTACGTCCATTATTCAAAATTTATTGCAGGTAAACAAAATTTAACTTTCACAGACCAAAGTTCGTCTCCTCTTTCAACAATGAGTTCAATTTGTTTTAATTAAATGCTACTAGTAACTACAGTATTGTGTCCAGACACTTTTTGGACAGAATAATGTCCCAAACATGTCTGCACACAATCCTGAAGTTATAACTAACATTTTCTTAAAGCTAATTGAACACATTATTGAAGGACGAAACGAACTTTGGTCTGTGAAAGTTAAATTTTGTTTACCTGCAATGAATTTTGAATAATGGACGTAAAACTAAAAAGGCGGGAAAACCCACTTCCAATGAGCCTTAAAACACTTTACAAACTTTGTAACGGTCCACCGACGATAATAGGTTAGATACCCTTGGCTTAGAATATTCTAAAATTAGTTTCTTTTCCATAATTTATAAATGAAAACTTCCTACGTTATCTACGGATCATGCTTTTCTCAACTCAACGCCGAGCACTACCTGGCGTCTACCTGCCATGAAACACAAGATTAGTATCGAATTTCACGGAAGAAAGGGAATTACTTTTGTTGGATCGCTCGCATTGTGATAAAGAAAACAAACTGTACAATCTAAGCTACTCGTAACTCGGTTTCAGTTTCTAAAGAACCATTGTGAGGAAACGAAACTCTCTGAAGCCATCGAGAAAAGAAACTTTCGCTTAAGGAAAGAAAACTTTATCAAGTATAGAAAACCAAACTCCTTTCTTCAATCCAAGAACAGTAGAGGCGCTATGATACAAATACTCTGAAATTTGAGAAACATAAAGCCCTTCTGCGAAGTCTTTCCAATTCTGAATATTTGATAATATTTCTCTCTCTCTCTCTCTCTCTCTCTCTCTCTCTCTCTCTCTCTCT
>JAGDQP010047569.1:0-14990 GCA_022664845.1 Lepisma saccharinum
TTGAGATTTTTGTTTTACTTCAAAGGATTATAGGATTTGATCGTTTTAATATCTTTCAAAATATTTCAAACTCTAATACCGCTACGAAATATTTTAGAATATTATTTTCTAGAAGTTTCTGTATTACTATGAATATCTTACAAAATTGCGAAAACCGGGATACCAAATGAGTTGGATTGGCTCATTGCTGGCAATCTATCTTCTGGAAATCCCATTTACGTTGTAAAAATTGACGAGAAAAAATACGCATCCTTTTCGCTTTTGACGCACTGATATGTGTGACAGTTCATTGGCTACCAGACGCATTTAATTACAATTATAATTATAATCACATTAAGACGATTGAAACCATTATTATCATAGTTATAGTGCAATCCTTGCAGTACTTGTATTATTTAGGTACTGAAGACAAGAAAAAAAACAGAAAGAAAATTACAAATGGGAATTACACATGCACACTTTCAGATGTGCAACCATAATTCAATGCTGCATTCAAATTACTATGTGATGCAATATGTTGAACCCAGGTTGCAACAATATAACTTCCATCTATCTAAAGCCGAAGCAACATCTAAGTCCTTCAGAGAAGCAGAAGAGGATGGAAACATGCAGACAGTGATAAATTACATCGTAATGAATCTACAACATACGCTTCCTACGCTTGTGATTAGTCCCAAGGCAGTGTTAGACATGAATATTCCGTAGGATTCACCAAACATGATGCAAATTCTGCAATATATTCCACTAGTGTACTACATGTCCTTCAGTTTCAACAAGATTCTCAAATTGTGGAGGATTTTGATTGAAGAGTTATTTAATTATACAAACAAGTACATGTTGTCACGAATTTACTTGACTGTTGAGACCAGAGCTATTTATAGTGAAATATTCTCAAAATTAATTTACATTTTTGCAGTCATATATTGGAAGTTCATGTTTTTGCTGACTTAAAACACAAAATGATTTTTTTCAAAACATTAGAATTATCAAATGTACCGGTTTCCACCAATAACGTTACAATAAGAAGTGATCGATATGATGTTCTCTGATAAATAATGACTTGAATTAAATTATGATGCCATAAATAATATTTGAGATACGTATAACTTATCAATTCTTCACGTCTCGAAATAACCGACAGTTATAATACATAGTAATTTGCAGGTACTACGAAGATATCTACTAAAATATTTCGTACAGCTGTTAGATTTTAAATACTTTGAGAAATGTTGGAAAAGTGAATGCGGGCTCGTAATACGTTTTGTTCCCTTAGACGGCTAGAAAATGTAAAATATATTGACCTAATGGTTCTTAAATCAGCTGGCCAATAGATGGACTGCTCTTTAATGTTTAAAAAAATAATCTATTGAGTTTAAATGATATGTTTTTTCTTTTTTAAATGTAGCATGAGGGACAATTGAAATATATCTTCCCTTCACAGTATACCAGGATATAACTTTCAGTAGTATTTAATCCTTTGCCCAGATTTGAGGTCTTTTAATTTCTTATGAGAAGAAAATCTTTCATTTGCGTGCACAAATTTTTATTTCCATGTGACTTAAATCAACCATTTGTCGTTCGATTTAACACTGTTGTTGTCAATGATATAACTAAAATTAAAGCAATCAATTCAACTTAGATAAGACTAAAAGAGAACATTCAATTAATAATTGACCATGCATGAAGAGTGTTTTTTTCAATTCTAATTCAATTTTTTGTTCATAGATGGTAGTTGGGAACTTTACGTAAATTACTCCAAGAAAGTTAATTACGTGAGATAAAAATAACAAAAAAACTTCAAGATCAATCTAGGAAAGATTTATAGTCCATGCAAAAATCAATAGAACAATACATTCTGATTGTAGGAAGTTAAGTTCCAGCAAATTATACATTTGTCTCTTAAATGGCATTCAAAAGTGCGGGAAATATTCAGGCAAATAGTTTGCGAAACATTCAATCACTGAATTATAACCACTGGAGCTGAGACCCATTTTAAAATTGTTAAATACAGGCTTCATCAGTTAAGATATTTATGCTGCTGAAAGTACCGAAGATCAACATTTGATGCTTGTTTTCACTTTTTACAAGATGGCACAAACTACAATTGTTGCTACACGTATGTTGCGCCTTGATATATGAAACTCTGACGGAATCCTAAAGGAACGATGAACCCTTTCAATATTTTCTTAATGAACGGAATATAAACATATTTCTTCTACAGGAATCACACTTGCATCCTTCTGATAATTGGAAAGTCCGCAACTACCAAATTCTCCACACTGATCGAATTGGCATCAAATGTGGCACAGAAATCATTTACAAAAGTCATCTTCCTGTACAACCAATAGCGTCTGCTACACTCCAATCACTTGAAGTAACTACTGCACAGCTGCTCACTCGAGATTCTCATATCATTTTTGTTTCGGCATACAAACCGCCAAGTAAACACATCGTCCCAGCTGACCTACATCAACTCAGTCGACTAGGCTATAGAATATTTATAGGAGAAGATTTTAACTGCAACCACCAATTTTGGAACTCAAGAAACAAAAACTCTTCTGGTACAATCTTATATCTAGCATGACCTCAATTGGATCTAATTACTAATGCCACAACCACTCCTAATTGATTCCCCAAAATAAAGGACGCTCCGGTGTACTAGACATTGCACTCTACAAAAATATCACTACCACTGATGGCCCACATGCCATCCATTGTTTAGCCTTTGACCATATTCCGTTTCTTTATGATTCATATCATCACCGTCAACCAACCCCTCCTTACTTACCTAAAATATTTACAATAAATAGGGATGAATACCGCCTCCTCCTCTCTCAAACCACTGATGCTTGCATTCATCTCCATACTCCTGATGACATAGAACATGCAGTTCAAACTTTCACCCCCAATGTACAAACAGCGTTGCGCGTAACAACTACCGCTAAGACTATTACCACTAATTCTGCTTCAATACTGACTCCTCAACAGTTTTGTACTAAAGCACGTATTTCGTTCAAGGAGTTTGCACATAAAAACTGGAAGACTACACAGAATCATCGTTGGGGAACTTTATGGAACTCTCTCAACAAACGAGTCCACAAGAGACTACTCAGACTTCAAATAGGCCAATGGGATGCTAACATTAGATAAATATATTAACCAAATTAAGAATTCTGGCAGTATTTTCCAATCTATGTTCTGCTCGAACTTCTCGTCCTCTGAACAGTCTCCGAGGGTTTTTCTTCACGCCTTCAGATAAAACTAGTGTATTTACTAAATTCCTCGTACTGAATTCATGCTAAATGCTGAGCAATATGACGAACCAACTTTCTACCGAGTAAATCATTGTCTACACACTACTTCCCTGGAAAATCCTTTTTATACGCATGATCTCACTACTCCTCGAGAACTACAAAAATCATCAGTCGCATTTGTGGTCGAAGTGCTGATAGACCCGAACATATTTCTAACGCTTTGAAGAACGCTCTAAGGAAAATGTTTGTTCTACTCACGAGATTATTTAATGCTATGATTATTCACCATTACATTCTTCCTACTACCTGGAAGCACGCACAAATAGTGATGATTCCCAAATCTGGCAAGAATCTTATTTTTCTGGATAACTACCACCCAATCAGTCTCCTCACTACGTTAAGCAAAGTGTTTGAACAAGAAATCATCGGCGATTTTGTACATTAATTGAAGATAATAATCTTAGTTTGTTTTCAGACCTGTTTTTGATATTGTTGCGCAGCTTGCCCGTGTCTCGGAACAAATCACTCTATAATTCAATCCTTCTATACATACTATTCATATAAAGCCTTTGACCGAGCATGGCACGATTGCCTCATTTACAAACTGATTCATCATTGCTTTTCAGACGATCTGATTCGTCTCATTCAGTCTTATTTCACAGATCACACTTTTCACGTTTCCATTTATGGCACTTCATCTGATATCAAATCAATTACTGCTGGATTCCCGCAAGGTTCTGTTCCTGGTCCTCTTATTTCCTTTTTCTACACTGCTGATATCCCTATCACGCCCTAGACTCAACTTGCCACCTACTCTGACGACTCCGCCATCTTTACCTCGCACCACAATATTCGCTATGCTCATAGACCAGCTCAACGACATCTTCAATAATGGTCAGCACAATGGAGAATCAAAGCTAATCCTGATAAGACCTACGCTGTACACTTCACTAAAGGCAGATCTCCTCCGTCTGATGAACACACTCTTTTTGATGGACTTCTTCAATTACAACCTTCGGCCCGATACCTTGGAATTGAGCTCGATAGACGCCATACATTTGAACCTCATCTTCTATCTACAGCTCAGCGTTCATTTTCACGTACTATTGTGACATATCTCATGCTCCGTAGTTCTGAGCTCACCCATGAAACCAAGTTGTACATATACTTAATGGTGATCCGCCCAATTCTTACTTCTGCTGCACATACATGGAAGTACGCTGCTCCTAAATATCTGTAGAAAGTGCAAGTCACTCAAATGGTGCTGCGAGAATCATTACTGAACACCTTCCTGATACAAGAATTACACAATATCATGAGGATCTCTCTCTCTGACTTTATTAAATGACTACAAAACTCTGTTGCTACATCCCTCTGGAGAAGAGCTCGATTTTCACCACACGACTCAATATCTTCAATCGGTACCAGCAATCCAAAAAGACGAGTTTACCGCATGCCGATTTCTCAGTAGCCAAAACAATTCGTAAAACATTATTTTTTTCTGGAAGCTAATTCAGAACACGAACCTGAGTATTTGCATATCATCTGCATTGGTTTCACATTTAGGCCTTAACAACTTATGCCAAGTCCTCGAAGAAAGCAATATTTGGGGCCCGCCTTACTACCTCTGCCTCTTTGCATGCTTTGCACAAGTTAAGTCGTGCACTTTCTGGGTGGTGCAGCACGTACGTCTTAGTACTTCTCAGCTTGGGACAGGCTTGTCCCTAGATATTGTTCGATTGCCGGAGTTCCGGCATTCCAAGGATCTCCTACGTTCCTCCTGTTCAAGACAGTTGGTGTTATGGGACGGACTTTTGACCAGGCGTCCAGAATGTTCTCCTGGTCAATGTTCCTAGTTGTTAGAACATTTGCATGGGGGATCCCTACCTACAATTATATGCTTTATTTTATAGAACACACATACAATACAGATAAGATGACACAGGGCAAATACAGGACAACACAACACATAGCTTGAGCAGGGCTTCTTCGTCTTTTCAGCATCTCCCTGTAACGATATTATGAAAAGTTAATTGCTGCTTCCTTGGAGTTGGGTTATTCTTTCTGGATTACAGTTGTTATCTCGTCACTGGTATGGCCGTCCAGTCTTCTCCTTGCTCGGTCTCTTCTTGTTGTGTTCCTCTAGATAAGAAGAGAAGCTTATTTTCTTCTTCATGGTAGTCCTGCATCACTCACTGGTTCTGCAACACTTTTTCCTTTTCTCTTTATCTGTTAGTAGTCACTATACCACACTCATCCATCACTCATTCACTTATGAGTAGTATATATCATTCAACCGTTGGTTGCGGTTTCCGCAGCCTTCAGTCAGTTTATCTATTTACATTCATTTTCAATAAGTAATAATAACAACACTCATCCCGGTTCCCTCCACCACTCATGCGCACTTTAACACTGTATATGAGCGTCTCTCACCGGTATTCCGGCAATGCACTCTCCGTATCTCTGGAGTTCCATCAACATCACACTAATACTAACTTATAGTTAGTCTTGTTTATATTAATTTTCGCCGTTTTGTTCTTAATTTGTACCGTTATATTAGATAGATGATAAATCAAAATTTCTGCACTTTTACTATGCTATTTATTTCTTTTTGTTCGTTTATTTGTTGGAATATTTGTTTGTTAGTACACGCGGATGCCGCGGTCGTCGCGGGAGACCCGCTCGAGCGCAGACATTACGCTATTGAGTCCGGTAATGACTCTGTGCACTTTCATACTGTAGGGATATCCCTACATCGTCCCGCGCCCCGAGGCGCTCCTCCCGACAAGAACCTTATCTTGTAGAATAATGACACTTTAACCGCCGTCTTCCGGAGGACCGCCACCAGTTCTGGAGTTCTCAGAACTTCTGTGACGGGTTTCTCACCCAGGAGGGATCATTGTTCTCTGACTAGCTCTTGTGTCTCTCGGCATCTAAGGACAACGTGATCTTCAAACTCAACCACCCCACAAGCGCGGCACATATTGTCCTCAACTAAGTTTAGGTCTTTCAGTCTCTGTCTATAAGGGCCATGACCGGTGATGAAATGGAGCAACCCTCCTTCTATCTCCAGCTGCATTTCTGTCCTCTCAGCCACGTCCGGGAAAATGCTGAAAAGTATTTTGTCTTCGGTGATTCCTCCCAGAATGTTTGAGATGCACTGGTCAGTATTTCTTGGATTTCTCTTCTACTTTCTGCTGTTTGTTGATAATGTCTATGATATTTTCTTAGTTTCCTTTCTTGAGCCAGTACGCGGCTCCAATTCTTTTCATTTGGAGGTGCATGAGCATGGTCGAGGTCACCTAGAGTGTCTTCACCGGAGTGGTTCTGTAGGCTCCAGTAAGACGGATCATTATTTGTCGTTGAGATCTATTTATAATGTGCCGTTGTCTTACGTTGTCCATCAGGTAGCACCAGGCACTGGCGGCTTATCCGACTACAGACCGGATTATGACATCATGGTACATTTTTATTACTTTCAGAGGTATCCTGTAATCATTGGTTGCAATGTTAACTATTTTAGGCGATATTTTGATGGCCTTGTTCTTAGCTGCGGTTACGTGCGTCCTAAAATTTAGCTTTTGATCTAGAAAGACGCCAAGATATTTAAATTATTTTTCTCCTTTAATTGATTTTTCATTAATTTTTATTAGTGGTCCCCTATTCACATTTAATTTGCCTTTATACAAGACATACTTGGTCTTTCCGCCGATACTGTGAGTTTGCTGTTGTTGCACCATGATGACATTCTTCCTATAATTTGGGTAGCTTTATCTTGTAGTTCATTCCTGTTATTTCCTTTTATTACGACCGCCAGATCGTCCGAGTATCCCACAACCTTTTCCACCTGTTCCATAGCTGCAATATCATGTCCCATATTATTAGCCCTAGTATGGATCTCTGCGGGCATTATTTTGCTGGTGTTTTCCTCACGACACCATCAGCTGTATTTACCTGTGTTTTTCTGTCCTGAAAGTAGTTTGTGACTGTTTTCCAAACAGCGGGATGGACCCCAATATTTTTCAACTCCATTCACATTGATGGCTACCATACGTTATCGAAAGCGCCTGTAATGTCAAAGAAGATTTCCATTACGTATTTGCAGTTCTCTTGTTTATGTGTATTAATTGTTCCGATATCTTATTCACTGCGTCCTCGGTCGACTTGCATTGACGGAAACTGTAATGTAATCTACAATCTTGGAGAGTGTTTCCTCTGTCGTTGATTCTTCTAACTATCATTTTCTTGATCTTACTTATCACATTTAGCAGGCATATAGGCTTGTATGACTTCGGGCTCGTTTTCGGTTTGTCTTCTCCTTTTAACAGTATGATAAGATTCGATTTTTTTCCTTACTTTTGGGAATCTTCCCTGACTCAAGGAAGCGATAGTTGTACTCTGTTCAATGAAATGTTTACTTCACTCCTCCCAGACTCACTATCCATAGAAGGCATTTGCTCACGCCCCAAGCATCGCGAATACAAATTAGTCAATATAATGTATGTCATTATGTAGTAAGTATAATGTATATCTGTAACGAAATTGACAATAAGTATGACTTCATCAAAAACGTGCAGCGTCACTGTCAATTTCCAACCATTTGCATACATAACAAAGAACAACCTTTGTTTGACGCCTGTTGGTTAAATGCAAGATGTGTCAAATACGGCTAAACTACATTTGACAAAAGTTTGCATCAAGAAACTACTCTTGAAGCCGCTACTTGCGGCAACTGTACTGGCAGCCACCCAGCTAACTATCGTGGCTGTTCGTACTTCAAAGCAGAAAGTTAAAAGAACCTCAACAACAACAATACTAAGTAAAGTCTTCAAAACAACAATAAACCAGCAAAACTGAATAAGTCCTCTACTTCCACCACTCCTGAATCTCCAACTGCAGCTCACCCAGTCTCTTCAACAGAAGATATCTATATTCGAGCAACTATCAAAGACATTTTTTAATTATTTAAGGGAATCAATTTATGCCGTTTTCGCAACAACTTGAAGAAAGGTCTCATACACTATACAAATGCAACCAGCACAGAAGATAAAATTTCAGTCATTGTTGAAACAGCCATGAACATTCTGGATGACGGAAGCGACTAAGGAACGTTCAACAGTAACCTAGGCCGTATGAAACCAGAGTAGCGACAGTTACTACGCTGTCAGTTTACTTACGTCTATTTATCCCGCTAAAGCAATAATGGTATGCAAGGCAAGGGCGAAAGCTCGGTACTTCAATCAATCAAAATCCCGTCAGGATAGTCTTGGTCCTCGTAACTCAAAATTACACAGTACAGTCAATCTAGGTTTCTTTGCAAAAGTGAAGTGAAGTGATCGAAGTGAAAGTAATATAAGTTGTAGCTTCAAAGCGACGAGTGGTTGAAATGGAACCTGCGTGTGTCTTGGATATTGCGACTGTTGAAAATCATAGGTCGCACATTACTTTCGAAACTTTACGTAGCAAAAAAGAAAGAAATCCACAGTAATTTTAGCAAAAGTTGTGGTGAGTTTACAGTGGACTGTAGTACAGTTTGAGCCGGAGTTGAAATGAAAGTCCAACGAGTGGAGAGGTTTACGACGGCCAAAAAAGTTTTCTTGAGCTCAATCAAAGATTAGATGAAGCCAATGATGACCCTTGTCAAGGAATCATAATGACAGATAAAAACCAATGCGGTACAAGGGTCCCAGCAGTGTATTATCATAATATCATTTAAAAACTTCCCAGAAAACCGCAAAAAAGCCGACCTTAGTTGCTCGTGATTGGGACACTCAACCCCCATGACAACGCTCGCCCACACCTCGCGAATGCTGTTAACAAACAGATTCGCGAATAGGGATAGTAAGTGTTACTTCATGAGTCCTACAGTACTGACATGTGTCCACCAGACTTCTACATATTTATAATGTTGAATGATCGTGTGTGGACGTCTTTTTCCTTCTTTGGAAGGACTTTCTGCCTACGTTACCCTAGCCATTCGATAGATGAACAAAACTGGTGCCTTGGATAGAATAGTGAAGTTTCCCAAACGTTGGGACTCAGTTATTGAGAAGCAGGGAGACTATAGTGAAGGATTGTAAAGCGATACTGTAAAAAATATTAAACGTGTTAGCAAGTAAAAAATTGTGTGCTTTATTTATGAAATGGCTCTCGTGTCTTTACCGTAAAATATAATGAGTTTCTTGCATAACATTTGAATGCGAAATAAACCTGATGTTAAAAATAGAGTTCTTAAAAGTCTTTCAAAAGAGCAAAATTTTCTTCAATAAAGGATCAGTCTGTCCATTAAGCTTAAGATGATTTTAAAACAGGTTTCCATGAACACACTGTATGATTTGTGCTTAATTAGGAGAGAAATAACATACTTTCGCTTATCACCTATAGGATCTGAATATTTCAGTCAAATGAAACTAAGAACTGTTCTCACTACATGTAACATCCAATTGACAGACAATCATCACAATGTGTGATTACTGTACTATATTATGATTTATTATCTAATGCAGTATATCTCAGTCTTTTAATACTCACGGACAGGCCATTTAGAAGGGAAAACTTTCAAGGCCAGGGAAAGTTAGACGTTTATTTGACATTCAAAATAGACATCTCTATATTCTAGTTGTTTAGGAAATAAAATAAAACGTTAATCTCTATTTTAAACTGTCGAAATCTGCGTAATAAGTGTAAACTAATTGGACATGCTAAGTTTCCGAGAACCGGTAAAACGGTGTCGTGAAACAGCAGCTTCTTCTTACTGCTGTATCTGCCTTGACATTCTAACTCTTGAAAGAACATAATTATGTTTTCACTGCAGATCATGTAGTATTCCAAACCGTCCCAAGGGAACAAACGCTTCAAATAAAATTATTTTACATTAGTTAAAGCCCGTCAGCGCTAAAAAGACATTCTTTTATATTTAAATTAATATTCAAGGAATTATTGGCATAACACATTCCCCCTCTTGAATAATTTTTAAAAGTTTTCTTTTCTAATTCTGGAAGCTAAACAACCCATCGGACGAAAGAAAGGATGTGATTTTCCGACTCCACCTTGTTTACTTAGTAATTAGCTACCCCAACCTTCCCTTAACCTTGTCAAAACCTTACGTTTCTTAGACATACTATTTCCTGCATATTTTCTTTCAGTCTCAAGAATGACAAGAATGATTTCATTTTTCTAATGTGTAAAAATTTACGCTCGGTATTGACCCAATAGGCCCCATTGACTCTGTGACCCAGTGTTAACCACATATAAGACTGACTCTGTAACCTTTAACCCGACGATGTAATCTATAGCTAATTGATCCAGTGACTGAATCTTAACTCCTCAACCGCGGTAGTTTCGCGATCTGAGGTGTCCAGATAGCGTCTCCAGCGTTCTGGGTTCACATCCCAGTTAGACCATAGATGTTTCTGGATTTTCAAACTTAACAGTAAACGGAAATGTGATGGGCTGAACGGAAATGTGAAGTCGAATGACCCAAAAATACAAAGTTTACAGTTGTTTTTTTCTTAAATCTTGACTCACGGACCCGGTTTTTACCCCACTTAATCCTGTCTTGTTTCTGTGATTTGATGAATCAGTGTTGTCATTTGTGAGATTCTTTGAGAAGTGAACTGATGTATCGAAAATTACCTGTAGTGATTGTAACCGGTGAGTTACATGGGTCAGTTTACCCGTGAAGTTTGCTGTGAACGATCGCTGTTGTGATTCTCCTGTGTTGCGTGAAAAACGTCAATGAAAATTTGTCTCAATCTTTTGATGACGTCATAACCTATGTTCACTTGTTAGAAAAGCAGCCTTATTCGAGACTTAGCAACTCTGTCCCGCGCATCAGACAGACCGATCTGACGTAACAAAGAAAGTAGACATGATAGTGAAAAGTATCATATTATTTACGCATAATCAGCCATTAATGCGAAGCAGTGAAGGATTCATGATATTATCCAAAATTGATCAAAGTGACTTACTGGCCCCGAAGAGAAGTTACGAGTATAAGTGAGACTGTTTTCTTCATTGCCAAGATAAGTATATAATTTGCGTTGCATGAGGACGAGCACATGAGGTGTGTTAAGGTAACATATTTTGATTACTTTCATACTGCATTGCATTTGTTATGCTAAAGTCACGTTACGACAAAGAAACTTCCGATACAGAAAGTTAATGAAGGTCGTCGAGCTGTGTGACCACCTGTGAAAGTGAATACTAGTGACATATCATACGTAGACGCCCTATTTCGATACCGTATTCGTGTGACGATTCCCCGAGCCGAAGCGAGTATTGACGTAGAATCGATTGCCCGAACGTGCAAAAGTCATTGATAACTTTCGTCTGCTGTTTAGGTAGTTCACATCAGTGGGTATAAAAAATGTAAATTTACGTATATACGAATACTCGATAATAGTTGTAATATCGTGCACGAATAGGCATATCTTAAAGAGTAGTGGTGCGTTTTGTAGGCCTACATTTAAGATCGTCAACAGGCAAATGTAAAGTGAATTTAGATAGCAGAAATTGCAATTGAAGTTTTATCCTGTACAATATATTGTTGTTACCGATGTCTTAGCAAACATAGTATTAACCAAAGTACAATTATTAATCAGATCGCACAAGGAACTTATATGCGAATCCGTGAAGGATGATGCCAGTTGAATGTAAATATTAGATAACGCGTGAGCAATTTGATAGATTTGTGACCAACGCAGTGAACCGCATGTCGTCTGAATTGTTTGTTTAATTAAAGTTTTGAGGCGTGAAGGCACCTGGTTCTTAATCTTTAGTCAGCTGTGACTGATAATATTCACAAGTCGATACGTAATTTATATTTCATATTGTGTATCAACATCTATTTTAGTCAGTAGTGGCTCGTTGCGTTAAAAAATATATAATAAGCTGTAAGGAAAAAGCAATGTATATATTTCATGCAATAAAAAAAGTAAGCTTTCTGCAGTAACGACGTTGTTGACGCCTGATAAGATAATATTTTCGTCATAGCAGGTGTAGTAATCTTGTGGCTAAGTGAATATAGGAGATTGTGTTTGCCCAATACCCTATTCGATAGCGATACCCTTGCGTGTTCGAAATTTTAGAAAGTACTGGATGGCTTTCTATTGTTGATAAAAATCGCTGAGATTCATTGCGAACCCGATTTATACCTTAGGTGCCTAGATTCTATACTAGTCCTGTAACGTGTTGTTCTTAGAGTGACCCGTCAAAGTAAGAACAAATAAAAAAAGTTAATTGTGGTCATCGGATAAGCATAGCTGGCAGAAAGTAAGATATTGGTAATACATCCCAGAAGTTGAATTCATGATAAGCTACAACAGAGGATTATAGACATAAAAATAATAATAATAAAATAAATAAATACGTAATAATCAATTAGGCATGTGAGGTTGTGTTTTGCTGAAGCATTTGTGCATTAAGAGGGAAGATACATAACTAATAATTATGTGCATTCTGGAATAGCTTGTAATTATTCTCTGCTTTATAATTTTATGTTATACTCAGCATATCGTTGTGGTCGCACTTGGCATAGGGACTTTGCCTATATTTTTTCCTTATCCCAAAGTGTTGAAGAATATTTGTGGATGGTGTATTGAAATGATGTTAATAAAGTCTTGCGGACAAAGCAGTTAGAAACCTGTATGTACTCCCCCGCGCAGCGCTTCTTGCATGTTGAATTGTCTGATAAAATGAAAAGTTTGTTGCGAGGCTAGAAGCCTTTGCCCTGTTTAAAGCATTTTGTAGTACATACTGCGTTTTGTCCTGTGTACCAATAATTTTCAGTTTAAGAAGACATGAAATAAAGAATAGAAGTGAACTAAGCTAATTGTTATTAAACCGGACAAGCTACATGCTTAATACTTGAATGGTTTGCTTTCATACAATCTTTCGGATCTCTGAAGACGGCTTCGGGGGTGTTTTCAAAGCTAAGTGCATTTTGGAAGAATAACACAATACTTCCCATCCGACATAGGCACTCACGTGAGATATCGAATATTCGTTACGGCATTCGCCAGTGTTGCGTATAGATACATTTGGGAATTGTCCTTGCACCGGACGACAAACTGTGGCCCGCGAATTGTAATAGTAACTTTTCAGTTATTTTCCAACGGCGAATAACTTTAAACTTGTTGGCTTATCGGTAATTGAATGCAGTATTTTCCACTACGGAACTGTGCTACCTAATATCGAGGAAGAGACACTGACGACAGTCATAAGATATAGTGATCTAGGGGCAAGCACCGTGTGTGTAAGTCTTCTGGGGATTCTCCAGTTTCCTTTCATTTTCTTTATTCAACCAATTCTGCCCATTGCCCATTCGAAATATAGCGATCAATATACTGTATGCCTAAACATGATTCATTAAATATGTTCACATTATCAAAAGAAAGGAACGCACGCATTATTAAACACAGAATTTCACTATTAATAGTCTTGTAGGGCTGAAGGAGTTGAAAAGTTTAAAGATTGTATCCTTCTTAATAATTCATTTTTTAGAATAAGCTTTTTGAAGAAAGCGATATATATTTTTCACACTATGGGAATATCAGACTATCTTTCTGTTCTTTCCGCGGATATGGGACTATTTCTATATATAAAAATATCGTTAGCGATTTTCCGAAGTCATATTTTTCTGGAGATAGGCCTAATATCACTGGTCCCGTTCAAACCTAAACAAAACACTGTTCAAATGCAAAATTGTATAACAACAAAGGAATCAAACAGATTGTTTCACACCGCGGTTCACCGAGTCAGGCCGGATCCCAAGTAAAGACCCTGTTAATCTGTTCATTACTTGACCCGGGAACTCGTTTCATCTCTGATTACCATGTAAATCAATGTACGATACACACGGATCTAGATAGTAGGATTGGCCATCACAGTTAAGGTTTAATTTAACTATTTTCCATTTTCAAAAGGAAACGGTATGGAGGTGGCGAGTGATTTTTACCGTAATTGAACACATGATTTCTAGCGATCGGATGTTTTAGTAAAGTTCGATCCGAACCACTTTAAGGTTTTTATCCCAACTCAGGGAACAAATCTTCCGAACTGCATGCAATGCCATTAAAGTAGTCTCTTCTCATCCCATTTTAATTAATCCCATTCCACACGCAATAACAACATATGCACATACCCAGCACAAGAATTAGAAATAGTGAAACGCTTTATGTTCGTCAGAATGGTTTCTGAATATAATCGCCCACCACCAGAGATAGACATTTTGAGCATAGAACAAGCCTTTCGAAAGCAGCTAAAAAGAAATATGTAAATACTTTTATGTTATGTTTTAATACTGGTTTGTTTGTAAATATTATTAATCTTATGCTTGTTGGATATAAATGTGCTATCAGTGTTAATGTTTCTGTGTAAAATGGAAGAAATCCTGTATCTCGAACCTTATGTAAATAAATACATAGAGTAGGTTTTAATATAGCAAGCTATATGTGAGTAGTCTTAGTGCATCTCTCATAAGTTATTGTACGTCTTACTATTCACATCAACTACCATCTAGTAAAGTGGGCATAACATTTCTTGCATGTCAAGAAGACATTCTTTGCAGTCATGTTTTACAATTTAGACAAAATAAAGCACGTGATATTTAAATCACAGCAAAGATTGTATTTCATTTGCGGTTTAGAGATTCTTTATGAACGTTTTTGTGTAGTGCACAAAGCTATTATACAAATTTGTTATTCAAATAAATAATTACAGAAACTTCCTAATTAC
>JAGDQP010047570.1:0-14988 GCA_022664845.1 Lepisma saccharinum
GGCAGAGAGAGAATTATATTTACTATAACTGAGAGAACAATGCGTTTCCTCATATCTTTCGTCTATAATGTAAATTTTCTATAGAATTCTCTATTCATTAAGAAAGAAATAATTACCTAGACACCATAGATTCCTAAGTTCATTTTGGTTTCTCCATGTTCGACAGGGATCTTTTCTACTAGACAATTTAAATTACACTTATCAGTAAATTTCAGCTGGTGGCTGACCTAAAATGAAAATAGTGTTAGGTTCCATATTTTGGTGTTTGAAATGTGGCTAGCTTACGATTTTTTATTATTTCGTACATCCTACAAGAAATCATAAATATCTTGCCAGAACCCAGGACACGTGATAATGTTTTCTCTTAAAGAAAAGAAAATTCCAGCCCTTTCTCGTTCACGCACATACTCAGGATCACACACCGCCCACTCTACTTCAGTTGGGTGACATATCTTCTAGGCTTTGAGAAAAATCCTGTATAATAAACTCATGTAAACATTATAATGATGGCCATAGTACACATCTACGTGTAAACAAAGTAAGGTGTATTGCTCTGTGTAGCAAAGTGATGCTTGACAGGTGTACACATAATGTAAACGAAGTGTATAGCCTACGCTCTCTAACATACGGAAAGAGATAAAAATGTCCTAGATAGTGAGCAAGCGCGGTAAACTAAGGCAGCTAACCAGAGAACTTGTGTATAAATTCGAGATACAAACCGCTACATCTTATATTGGTGGTTGATACACTACACTCGTCAATGAAACAACAGATGTAGTGATGACATACTTACATTTTAAAATCTGTTTGCAGGTGAAAGGTTCGAGCTCCATGCATCATCCAAAACTGAAATATACAGGAATAGACGTCTTGATTGTTGAGTCTGAGTTTGCGAAGCCAATCGTAGATCGCCTTTCACGCCATGCAGCGGTTTCCCCTAGATCAGCGCTGTCCAAAATTTTCATTTGTTAGGGCGCATCTTACCCATGCAGATGGAGAAGCGGGCGTGGTGTAGTGATTTTAGCAATAATAATAATAATAATAATAATAATAATAATAATAATAGATCGGATATTATTATTATACAATTAACAGGATAATGAGAGGACTAAAATGTGTGCTTTAAAAATGTATATATACTTACCTACTTAGTGAGAAACTTGACAAATGCATGTCCTCTGTAAGTTGATCACAGTCTGGTGTATACCTGGAACAAGCTGCTCTAGATGCATCCTCTAAGTGTGAGTCTGTTAGGCAGGAACGGTTTTTGTTTTTGGTGACGTTCATAGACGAGAATAATTCTTCGCATAGATAAGTTGAACCAAAGTACGAATGTATCTTCAGAGTAACGTTCCGAACCAACGGGTATGTATTTCTGTCAACCAAAGCCCAGAAATTAGCACATGTGGCATAGGAAGATGTCAAAGGTATCATAGGTTGACAGTGGACAGTTCAGAAGTGAGTAGCTCCTGGAATTTATAGATTTTCGATAGGACTTTTAACACGTACAATTTATCTCAAACCCCGCGTGCAATGTTGGTGAAGAACTACTTGAAGGATTTTTTTTAAATTGGTTAAGTGACAGTGAAAATATTGCCTTTTTCGGGAAAGGTAAACAAACAACGTAGGTGATGTCCGGCTAAATAAGTTTATCATTTTTAAAACTGTTTTTCGTCTACCAGGATTTAATTGCTTTTTTGAGGCTGTCCCCGCCATTTGAGTGAACATCTTCTGAAATGTGGAAGTGCTTTTAGTGTCTCTGTGATTAGTTAAACAAGTTTTTTATGCCAAGTAAGGTGGAATAGGGGCGGCTATTTGCATGTTGAAATACTTGTATGTGAGATGAGCTTATTAGATTATTTCCGGTCGTTTCTATAATCGACCTTTGGTATGAAAATTTCAGAGCGCAGAACTGATTCCTTGAAGTAACTTTGTACAGTTGCCTATTTTTATTAAGTTCTGTGTGTTTCTACTAAAAATTACTCTTACCACACTGCGATAACTATAACTAGCCAGAAGTACTTCATATACGAATCTTTTTGGAAGCCCTTTTTGAACCTGTGATGTGGAGTTATATTTTGGAGACCCATTAAGGGACATAGTGACTGGAGTGTAAACTTAATACCCAATATTTCTTCAGTAACTATATATTTTTATGTGATACTTTAACCAGTGATCCCCGGCAATTTATTTGGCCAAATAATGTTTGAAATGCAGGGTATCTTCTGAGTTATTGGCGACACTTGGTGTTCCCTTAAGTGTAATTCTTGCTGGTGTGTTAAATAAAATCTTGTTATCTTCCGCATTTTGTGTCGATGGAACTAATTTCCGCGTAGATAGTGCCGTGAAACCTTATTATTATTGTTATTATTATATTACATTAGGTTTTAAATGACAAATAACAAAATGAATCACAGTACCCCAAATCAAGGTACTGATATGGTGAAATACTATGAAGACTTCGATGGTATAGATTTTAACACTCCAGCGTCAACTGACGACAGCCATATTGGTGCAATGAACTCGAGGCATTCTATCTTTAATAAAACATTTATACGAAGTATAAGTGTTGATGAAAAAGAGGAAGGGGAAGCGACATATCAATGATTTCGTATGACAAATCAGTTAGAATGCTGGATGATATAAAAGCTGTACTACTATCTCTAGAAAACTCAACATCCGGAAGTTTAATTAGGGAAAATGACAGTGGTGAAGATTTTGATAAAGAGAAGTTGCAAATGTTTTCGAATAAGGTGGACAAATCAACTCAGGTAGAACCAAAAGAGACAATATGTTGTCAGGGTAAAAATGACAAATTTACACACAAAAAAATAATTTGTGTTGTTGTTTTGGTTTTGAAGTATCGAAAGGTGTGGGTATAGATCAAACTAGTGAAATGGCTCAAACTGAATAGAATACACAATATGATTATATAAAAAATCTATTTTATATATATATATATATATATATATATATATATATATATATATATATGATTATATATATGATCTATTATGATTATATAAGTAGTAAATAATGATGTAATTGAAAAATACAAAATTAAATTGACCAAATAACGAGAAGTTTAAAAGTCCTAGAAATACTTATCCAAAGTAAGGAGAGTAATAACAGTCTCCAAAATAATGAAAGTCAATATAAAACAGATATGAGTACTAAACGAATAAAGAGTAAACAAACAGATTATATTAATAAATGGGAAAGTACGGATACTGTTACTTCTTCAACTACCTGTAAATAAATTTGCTGATAGAGATGGGAAAGGGCTGTCCCAGATACTAAAGAGGTTAAGAGTGAAAAATGTATTGGGTTTAATGAAACCAAATGTAAGTTCTAATGAGATATTAGACTCAAACTTTCTACTAATGAATCCAAATGCAAAATACAAAATACTACTGAAATAATGGTAATCATAACTGGTGTAAATGATATTTACTACAACAATGCGGACACATTTTTTAGATAACTAAAGATGCATTTGCTCAAACACACTAATGAAATAACAATATTGTACACAGTTCCTTCACGTTATGATATACAGAAATGATCAATTATTAACGTGGAAATAAGTAAGGTTAACAGTAAGATCTAAGATCAAATGAACAAATATAAATATTTAGAGGTAATTGACATTGCAGGTATAGGAAGAAGATTACATACGAATCATGGTCTGCACTTAAATTACCTGGGGAAAAACTTACATGTGTGAAAGACTTATTGCTGAAATTAAATAAATAAAGGCTAATTTAGACAACAATAGAAAAAAATGTACCTTCAATGTGGAAAAGTCAGGGAAACTGTCAACGCAATCTGCAGTAAACACACTGCAGATCTTTTAATCAAACACAGTTGCCAACACCATAATAAATGTCGATCACTGTATATCTCATTTAAGAGGTAGCAAGTGTAATGTAAATGCAAAATGAATTGCCGGTTAAGTACAATTCGTACAAAAACGACAGAATTTCAAGATGGCAGCGGTGATGACGTAATCTAAGATGGCGTCTGGAAATTCGCATCACGTGACAGAGGCCATTGACCTGCGATGTTCACGCAGTTGGTTTTTGAGTGAGTTGTTTGTGGTTGGAGGTAGCTTGAGGTCACCTAGGACGTGTTTGTACAAGGTTGTGAGGTAAATTTGGCGCGAAAAGTGAGGACGTAATCCAAGATTGCGCCTGCAAATTCCCATTACGTCAGAGCACAGGATAGAGTAGTGAGTTGGCAAGATGCGGGGGTTACCTAACGCAGTTTGTACTAGATCGTAGCTGAATTTTGGCGGAAAAAGTAGTGATGACGTAATTCAAGATGGCGCGTGGAAATTTCCATCACGTGATGGCGCAGTATGCTGTTAAGTGAGATGTTTGATTGAGCTGACCTCAATTTGGGGAGGTTAAATATATTGTAAAGTATTGCAAAACAAGATGGCAGTGGTGTAGCGTGGGTCACTTCCGTAATGGTTAATTTCTCTCTGAGATGAGCAACGGATAGCGCAAGATCATTGACGTCATAACGTAGGTACAAGTGAGGATTTGAGGTCAGACGGACATTGATAGAAGAGCAAGATAGGAGTAGTTTCA
Organism: Lepisma saccharinum; assembly: GCA_022664845.1. Classification (NCBI taxonomy): domain Eukaryota; kingdom Metazoa; phylum Arthropoda; class Insecta; order Zygentoma; family Lepismatidae; genus Lepisma; species Lepisma saccharinum. Next base: position 4,596 of record JAGDQP010047570.1, read on the forward strand.
AAAACATTACATTAACATTAGACAGGACAAATGACAAATGAATAAGAATAAGCAGACGTGAGCAGAGCATCAAAGGAAACGAATCAATGTGGACTTCTTTCACGAATAAGGATAACTAGAACTGAACAAATAAATGAAACGAAAAATATCAATGGTATATACATTAATATAAAGAGAGAGGATGAAGAAAAGAGAGGGACTTAATATTTGGTGGTACTTGGGAGGAGTTAATCCATTTTACTTGATCGTAACAGCTTTAATAAGAGTATTACTCATTTCAAAAAAGTGACTGCTTATCTTGATTGGCCAGCGAAACCAATACTCGTTTTTTAACCAGCTCGAGCTTGTTGGCCATTTCAATCAGTGATTTTTTAAAGCCAGCTGAAGCTGGCACCTTCCTGAGGTCGTACACCCTGTTTGAGGAAGGGATGTTTAGGAAAGACAGTAGCGCAGGATTGTTTGAGGTGCTCATGGGGATATTATTATACCTTTATTATATTATTTCTTTAATCATTATAATATTGAAAGGGAATATTATGAGTTTTCCTCATAATCATTTAGTGTGATAGGTTGATGAAGATGAAGTGCTATAGACGACACAACACTTGAGGTTGATTAGAAAGACGAATGCTGGTTATCTTCTGTCTAGACGTTGCTCTAGACTGATGTACTACCCTGTTAGTACTGTGAAATTACTGTGCTAAATATGATGGTGCAACATATAGCTGGATGATTGGAGTGTGGAGGGAGGTAGTAAGGTCATAGTCTGCGTGGTCTGGAGGTATAGTGTATCGGTATGGTGTAGCGAGAAGAGTAATGCAAGTGGTGAGGGAGTGCTGATGTTGCGTGGGTTTTGAATGGTTGTGATGTGTATAGTTTCGAGTAGTAGCGGATGTTCACAGTGCCAATGCGTTGTTGTAGATACTTGAGGCTTGAGGTTTCAAGATGGTAAAGAATGTGTGGAAACGATGTGCGCTAGTAGAGTTCGTCAGTAGGGCTGGTTAATTTAATGCTAAAAGCTATCCGAAGAGCATGCCGTTCAAGGATTTTAAGTTTCTGGTAGTAGAATAGGGTAGCTGCTGTCCAGGCCGTGAAACCATATGTGAGAATGAGACGTAATAAAGCTTTGTACGTATTAAGAACTGTTTTAGGTAGTAATTCCTCAGGTAATACCAGCGAGGCGTTTCAGAAGGTCTATTCTGCTGTAAGCCTTTGTTGTTGCTGTGGTTACGTGCGGCCGCCAGGTTAGATGATGGTCAGATGTAATTCCTAGATATGTAACAGTTCGTGTCGGTATGATGGGTATGTTATTGACGGAAAGAGAGGCCCGGGATTGCGGTGAACTCTGGAACGTCTTCCTCGTGGGATGAACACAATGGCCTGAGTTTTTGTGGGTTGATTTTAAGTGTCCATTTGCTACTTCAGGCTGTGAATCTATTGATGGCTCCTGTCATATGAGTGTTGATTTGTTGGATGGTTTTGGCGAGAGTAAGGAAAGCAGTGTCATCGGCATACTGGAATATATGGATATTAGTAGGGAGATGTGTCAAGTCAGCAACATAAAGGAGGTAGAGAAGAGACGAAAGGGATGATCCTTGAGGTACTCCGGAGTGGATGATAATCGGATGAGAAAAGCATGAATTTATGGAAATATAGGCCAAACGGTTTGTAAGGAAGCTGTATATGAAGCGTATGTAAGCTATTGGGACTCGAATGGAGAGTAGTTAGTAGATGAGCGCATCGTGCCAATCTTTGTTGATAGCCTTTTCTAAATTAAATAGTACTAGACATGATGGTTGGGATTTATTATGATGGTAGTTACGCGTAGGAGTTGATCATTGATACTATATGAAAGTCTAAATTCAGCTTGGTAGGGAGGTAGGAAATTGTGCGCGGTTAGGTGAGTGTGGAGACGGTAGACAGTGATGCGTTCAAGGATTTTACCTAAGGTTGCAGTTATTTGGATAGGTCTATATGATAATACTGTGTGTGGTGGTTTGTTAGGTTTCAGAAACATAAGGGTTCTCGAGGTCTTCCAGTCAGGAGGAATGAAGCAAGTGCGAATAATGAACACGAAGAAACAAGAAAGTAGGTGAAGAAGTGTGTAGGGAGCTTCTTTGATATGGCGGTAAGTAATAGAGTCTATGCCTGATGCATTGTTTCGCTTGGATGTAGTGATTTGAGTGATATCGTCAACAGTGATGGAAGAGGTGAGAGGATTATGTTCGGAAATCGTGTGGGTGATATTGTGTTGTAAGTCAGGTGAGGAAAGTTTTAGTCTGGTTACGGGATGGCGATGGCATGGTCTGTCCGGTGGAAGTGCAGTGAATACATCTTGAAGGTAGGTAGAAAGGACATCGGCTTTGTCTTTGTCGGAGTGCAAACATTGATCGTCAGCTATGAGTGGGTAATGTGTAGTTGTGTATTTTCCATTCAGCATGTTGAAGCGCTTCCAATATTTGTTTGGATGATTAGTGTCCTTCAGGTTATTGCAGGTTTTGATTCTGGCGCGAAGTTTGTATGGCTTAAGGTAATTGCGAACAGTTCGTTGTAGTTGGCGATGTAGTCTAAGTGATTCTAGGTTTTCAGTACGCTTATAATCTTTGTAGAGCTGGCCGTGATCTGGTTATGAGTGGAAGGTATTGGGGTGGTAACTTAGGGCCATATGGTGTAGTTGTGGTTGTGGGTATGAATTGGTTTGAGGCGGTTTGTAATGTGGAGGTGACTTCGTCGACACAGGAGTATAGTTCGGTTCTGTTGTAGGAGGTTCTATATGTTCTAGCTGTTGACTGATGTAAGTTCTGTATCCTTCCGATTTGTCTTATCGAAACGGAGAATGGTGGGAGGCGGATGTGTTTGGGTTTGTTAATGATTTGGATAGTCTAGTGCTAGTGTGATTGGCACGTGGTCGCTACCTATGGGATCCAGAACTATAATGTGGCTACGTAATGTGAGATTGGTCGATACAATTATTACATTTGGAGTGGTGTTTGATTCTGGACTGGTGGGTTTTGGAATTGGTAGTATGGTGTCTGTAGTTTGTGTGAGGATGAAATGCTGAAATTGGTTCTTTTCTTGGTCTGATCGACTATGTATGTTTAGGTCAGCCATGATTATATAATTGCGGAAATTATTAGAAATGTAGGTGAAAAGGATTTGCGGTACGGCTTGCCCTGGCCGGATGTATATGGTAGCCATGGTGATAGAGATGCTCTTGTAGTAGAGACTTATAATGATATGCTCCGGTAGCTGTGCTAATAGTGGTGAGTGGAGACGATGAGATGTCTTGGTACAGAATCCAATGGCTACCCCTCCGTTGGCCCGCAGTGCAGGTAGAGAACTGTCTTGTCGATAGAAGTTATAGCGTGGGATTTTCCAGCTTTGGTTGTGCTTAAGATGGGTTTCATTTAGTAGAATTGCGTTAATGTTTTTCTCGAGTAATAGATGTTCAAATAGTATTTTATGTTCTTTCAGTGATCGTATATTAATGAATAGAAAGATAAGTGTCATGATAATTAGTACTAAATTGGAGTTGTTGTTTCTTCTATACTACTGTTTCATACGTTTTTTTGCATAGAAATGAGCATAAGGGCCGAAGTAAGTAGCTGTGAAGTTAACGTGAAGAGTCGATCGTGCGGCGTGTTGGTGTTGAAACGGATGGATATTTTGCAGTGTAAGAGTGATGAAAGCAAGAAGTTGGTTGATGGTGATTGGCTCATTTGTTGATGTAACTTGATTTGTTCTAGTTTGAGTTTCAGGTGTCCGTATTATTTGTTACCACTAACTCTGGCTTTTATGTTCCTGGTGTAGGCATAGCTTTAAATTTGTAGCTAAAGGTTGGGTGCTGTTCATGATAAGTTGTGCATTTAGGTGGTGCTTGAATGTTAGGACAGACTTTGGTCCCATGAGATCCAGAGCAGAAAGCACAAGTCGGTTGATTTGGACACTTGTTGGTAGGCTGTGAGTTGTACTGTTGACACCGCTCCCAACGCACGGATAGTTGTGGTGGAGTGTGTGAAGGCTCTACTCGATGGTGGTGTCTCTATATGTATGCTCCCTTGCTGAGTAATGAGTTTGGTTAGGACTCGCAAATTAGTTAGGACTCGAACAAGATAATTGGAACCTGCATTGCACATCATGCGTAAACATTTGTTACTAGTATGGCCTTTTCCGCGTAGTTCTGCTTCTATATCGTTAACAGGTATGCTAAGAAGTACACCGCGGGTTACGACAGATGGCGAAGGAGGTTTACGCGGTGGCGGTGGTTGTTCAGTACGTTTATCTGTGTCTTGTATTGACGCTGATTTACTGAAAATCTCAAATGTGTGTTTATTTCGAGTCTTCTGTGCTAGATCGGAATCGGAAACTTGACTATGATACCGTTCCTCGTTGGTTTAAGTTCGCGAATAGCTGTTCGTTGTACATATTTTAAGAGCTGTTGGAGTAGAATTGTGAGGTTCTAGAATTTAGGATCGTAGTTGGTAAGGATAAAGTGCTATTCTAGTTATTTGGTAGAGTCTTCTGTCGTTTGAGCTTGTTCTTGGTTGGTTATGCCCCTTTGTAGTTCATCAATTACTGAGTTGGTTTCACTAAGCGTATGACGTTTCTTTGTTGATCGTCCGGATGATGAAGTTGGATATAATGGTGATCTGGAAAGTGAACGATGTTTTTGTCCTTGACGTTTGTCTATTCTTATTGCTTGTCCTGAATGAGATGTTAGTACGACTGGCGGAAGTCCTGAGTGTTGACCTGTAATCATGTCCTTGTTCATTGCAGTAGTCGATGATAATGAAACGATGAAACAAAGTGGGGCTAACCCGTGGGGATAGTAGACCAGGTGTCGAAAACTCCTTCCACATGAGGAAAAAATTCTGAGCCCTTGACTGAGATGAGTCTGTTCCACAAGATTCGTCCCGATGTGGCGAGAATAGACGGATGACAACCTAGGAAGGTTCACCAAAAATATCTGGCAACACTCGTACAAACACGAGTTTTGTGTTCGACTAGCCAGATCAGTGTCTGTCAACCAGTGAATTTTCAGCTTTTCTTATTCAATATGAAAGTATACTAAATACATGCTGTAGCTACTATTTGTTCTAGAAAACATCATTTAAACGTCTCTGATTAATTTATGCTTAATACACATATAATATATTTTTCATAGCATTTAAGCATACAAAAATAATAATTAAAATAATTCTCTAATCGTTTAAATTGCTTACCTATGTATCACTTTTAGTTGCGCCATCTAGCGAGCATTTTTACAAGCTTCATTCAGCTTTACTATATTTTGCTTTTATATGAATAAAATCATTAAACACAAATATGTTTGGTAAACTACAGAAGCATAAGGCATTTAATTTGTTTCGTTATTGGATAATACTTGGTTTCATATTAAAGATAAAAAGTTAGAGTGTAACAAATTTTTGTGAAGTGCAAGACATCCTTTAAAAATGAATCCTTAAACTAACTTACTGAGCTTCTTTCTTTAGTGGAATATATAGTTTTGTAGGGATATGTATCACATTTAAAGTATAAATGAATGATGCCAGAACAAATTGATAAAAAATGTGAGGGTGCAATCAATTTATTTCTGTTTATTTGTATAAGTTAATTCTCTTTTGTGTAACAAGAAGATTATTTACTGTACGAAAAATGTCTTGCTCTTTCTTACAGAAAATGATAGTAAAAACAGGAGAAGTAAGTTAAGTTCGCTAGTGTGAAGGGAAGTTAGTTTTTCTTTTCATCTTTTAAGAACATTTTGAAGCGATAAGAAGAATTATAACAGAGTCGGTAATTAAAAATATTCATACGTTGGTTTTATGCTTGAAATATGGGAACAGGAAGTGAGCACAGGGATAGGACATAATGTTGCACTTTTCCCTATACCTTTACGTTAATTATAAGAACATTTTCGGGTCTGATTAATTCATGTTTGATGAACTCACAACATATTTTAAGAACATTCATACATTTAAAAGGAAGAAAAAACTCCTTTTTATTATTTAAATTCTTGTTGTGTATAATGTATAAATATGGCTAGTATCTAGTGAGGTCTTCTGAACTTTATTGAAGTTCATTGTTGTTTCTTAATTTAAGTACTGATTTTCATGAAAGCTTGTCTTACTTGTGATTTGAGTCAATATCCATCTGGAACATGTCTTAATAAGAATAATTAATGATTTTCATGAAAGCTTGTGTTACCTGTTTTGTTTGGGATTTGAAAGAATATCCAATTGAATTTGCTTGCTTGCTTTGCCCTCCATTTGAGTGAATAAGCAAATGAAACACGTGTTACGCTTTGAGACAATGTTAACATCACTTTCACATATGCTCACCCTTAATCGGTCGATGTCCCTCCTTTGTTGCTAATGCCTCGCCTCCGTTTGAACTCAGCGTCTTCCCTTACAGCTTATTTATATACTGCAAGATAAGTTGAATAGAAGTTATGTTTTAAGACCTTAGGGCAGAGAAGATAACATGTGTACATTTTGAAGAAGTTAAGATAGAGAGAGAGAGTGGAAAAATACTGATTGATGTTGGTAATAACATTGTTTGTATTGTTTTGGTCGTCTTGCTTGCGACTTGGGTAAATAGCCAATTGAAACACATGTTACACTTTCGGATAATGTTATCAGCACTTTCGCGTATGCTCAACCTCTAATGTCCTTTGCATCTAATGTCTTCCCCGTTTCTTGTAATAAAGAACTTAATAAATCTCCCACTACCATCTAGCGAGCTGCTTCCGACTTCGGTCAAGAGCCAATTGAATCACGTGTTACACTTTCGGATAAAATTTATCAGCACTTTTGCGTATGCTCACCCCTAATGTCCCCTCATTGCATATAATGTCTTTCGAATTCTTTTGTAATGAAGAACTTAATAAATCTCCCTCTACCATCTACCGAGCAAATTCTGCGTTGTATTATCATGGTATGTTCCTTGAGAGTGGGGGATGAATTATTTTAGAAAGTCCACTATAATGTGAAGTTAACGTCAGTGCATTTATAAAAACTTGCAAGGTTTGCTTGCTTTGCTCTCGATTTGATTACATAATCAATTGAAACACGTGTTACACTTAGGCCTTTTTTAGATTACGAACATTTTGCGATGGGGAAACTTATTAGAAAAACTAACTTGCGTTCAGACATCCGAACTAGGTTTTCGTGCTTATACTACCATTGTCTGTAATGAAACATCATGAGGTTTCCGTGGTTGAGTAAAGAATCTGCTTGTTACACAGGAAAGGATTAAATTATAAAGAATGAACACAAATGAATTGATTGTAGCGTCAAATTTTGTAGATTAGTTCTTTCAAGATTCTTGTATATTTTAAAAGTAGTACGCACCACTATTATACTATATATTTCGATAAAGAAACAAACTAACGAAGTAATTCGTACCTAATAACTAACTAGCGTCTAGACAGTCGTTTCTTACTAACGTTACAAGATAACCGTAGTTAGTTGACGCTAGTTAAATTTGAAACCCGTTTACATTACTAAAATCAAATCGAGTTAACGTTAACCATGATAAAATATTAGTAATATAAACAAGGCATTGACGAAAGCACATCTTGTCACATGCAGTACCATGTTCATCGCCCAGGGTTGGAAACGAAGTGAATCGACAGTACAATCAATTCGGTCAACATCAACTGAGCCCAAGTTCAGCGAAGCCGACGGAATAAAAACACGTCTTTCAATTAACTAGTTAGCCAATGATTTTCATCCGAATGATTTTAATGAAAGCTTCTTTTGTTTGCTTAGCTTGCGATTAGAGAGAATATCCAATTGAAACACATCTTAGACTTAACGAAAGCACACGTTCTCACATACATCGGTATTTTCATCGTACAGGGCTAGAAACGAAGTGAATCTAACAGTAGAATCGATTCGGTGAACTTCAAGTGGGCCCCAAGTTCAGCCAAGCTGACGGAATAAAACAGTTGTTTCACTTTTGTAGTCAGCGAAAGATTTTCATTAAAGCTTGCAATGCATTGCTTTGCTTACGATTTGACTTGACATTATTAATGTGGCAGTCGCTTATATTTAATTTCCTTTGTGCGAGAAATGAAGTGGCTCTAACGTTGGTACAATTAAGTGAGCTTCACTTTGTGGCAGCTTCACTAAAAATTCAGAAGATGACAGAAAAGGAAAGTTTGAGATATGAGTAAGAGTTATAACTAAAGAAATACTTTTCTTATAAACTTCGAAATATTACTAATAGAGATCTAAGAAGTTTATTTACTTTGATTTCCTAACTATAATTATTGTACTTATTTCTAATATGCAGTTAAGATAAATAGTAACCCATGCGAATCATCTTGTTTACTAAACTTTCGTATTGTATTGAGATCCTTTGAAGGAGAGGTAATCTTTTCTTTCTTTATTATTTCAATGTCTCAACTATTTTAGAGAATTATTGAGGGTTATATGGATTCTTTTACTTACCTATTGTTTAGATACTACCCTCATTCAAGAGTTGTTAGCAATTACTATTGTAAAATAAGTTGAATTGAATTGAATAGAATTTTTAATACCTTAGAGCACAGAAGATAACATATGTACATTTTCAACAGTGATAGAGAGGGCGAAAAAAGGATTTGTCTTGGTAATAGCAGTTGGCTGAAACAAAGCAAACAACAAAGAACTTAATAAATTTCCCACTTTCTTTCTTTATATGAAAACAAAAAAAAGTGAAAAATGATGAGACCAAATTGTTAAAGTATTATTAAGTAAGTAAATATGAAGAAAATTTAACACTTGTTAAAAGTAAAGAATAGAAACCTTTTTTTGCTTCTGAAGAAAAAAAATGTGTTAGGTAAGTCAGTTTCCTAGATAGCACATCAAACTTGTAACAAGATTACAGTAATATTGGCATTGCAAGGTTCAAACGTGCAGATTTAGTCACAAGATGGCAGGAAAGAAAAGTGAACTTTCATATATTGAGGTTCATTCTTTTTCAAACCCTTAAGGGAAGAATCTATTTAATTTCTAAATTTCTCATGGGTTAAGAGAATTTTGATTTCAGAATAATAAACACTGCGCAGTCCAGAAGCAAATAAGAAAACCCAAAGCCTGATACAGTACGAAACAAAATAAACGCAAATGCTCGCTTTTGTTTCATTTTATAAGAAATAGAAAAAAATATTGCTATAAGTGTAGTTAGAGCAGTAGTTGATCACTTGATCACAATGTTGCAGATAGATCATTCAATTTGTTTAGTGTAGTTTATTCCTTGTACGATAAAGGAATAAAATAAATAATTATTTCACTGTACATTCTAGTACTTTCTGGTACGTGGCGAAAAATGTACTTTCAATGTTGTTATTTACATTATTTCGGGTGCGTTCAATCATAGTGCCTTACAATATTATATGTGGGGGATGAGTAATTGAAAATCTTCAGCTTAGGTCAGCCAGCTATTGGCTCATACTTTACCATATGTATGTTTTATAAAAGTCTTTCTCGTATAAATAATTTATATAGGTACTTCCATTAATACGTAACGACGCATAGCAAAACAAAATCACTTTCGAAGACTTGTATTTTAAATCCTTTACATAAATACCAAGTCAATTTGTTTTACACACAGATATCTCGTCATGAGTAAGAGCGTGGGGTGAGTAATAAAGAAAGTTTCATTTAGGTCAGCCAGCTATTGAGCCACACTTTGTCATATGTATGTTTTATATCACTCATTCTGTTACAAATAATTTCCATAGGGACTATCATAAATACGTATCGACGGACAGCAAGCAAAAAATCAGTTTCGAAGAGCGGTATGTCATAATTCTTTACATAAATACCAAATCAATTAGTTTTACACATAGATATGCAATAACGAGGAGGGATTTAGTACTGTCATTTCGTGTGATGAGTGTCACGTATTATGCTACATACTTAATCGATAATATGTTGAGAAAGTGATAAAGAGTGTATGTTTACTAGGAAAAAGTCTATGTAATTATGATTATACGGGAAGGTCATTACATTTAAAACCCACTTCATATGCTTAACCCAACGCGCTAGCAGCCAATCAACTTCATGGATGAATTATACAGGGTAAGTCAAAATGATGGACCCGATTTCATAAATTTATTTTGTGAAATATAATGAACATATCTTAATGTGAGCTACGCGCAAGGAAAGGCAAAAGTTCAAAGTTTAGTTGAGTTTAGTTTATGTCCCGCGTGGTTGCATTGTCTACCGCTACGCGGCGCTGGAAGCAGTTAACGAAAATGGCGCTGACTGGAGAGCAGAAATCGTTCTGTGTGCTGGATTACCATGTAAACAACTCTGTGATGAGTGTTCAACGGCATTTCCGTACCAAGTATGGCAGAGACCCACCTACTGGAAAAACCATTCGTACGTGGTATGAAAAATTCAGA
>JAGDQP010047571.1:0-14988 GCA_022664845.1 Lepisma saccharinum
GCAGATGGTGAAGAAATACCGGCAAAAACGCGTCTGAGGTAGTAGCGGCTAAAGTTGTGAAGTAAGGGTGAGGAAAAGAACAAGTGTTGCAACTGACGCTTAGTTAGTTAGTTAGCTTTGATGTTTTTATTATTTACGCGATGCATATGGCGTTTAACTCTCACTCTATGTGTTACCTCGGGGTGACCGAGAGGTTAGAGCGCTCACTTTTCGCGCGCGTGGTCACGGGTTCAAATCCCGCAGGGGTTCGCAGCCCACCTTACCAAAAATTGTAGGTCTCGTCTTTAGGAGCTCAACAGTACGTTTAGGATGTTAATAACAATTCATTCACTCACCCTCACTCCACGTGCTCTCCCTCCAACGCGGAAGCAACTGTAGAGTCCAATGTACTTTTCGCTCTTTCCCTCATTTCATCTCGAAACTTTAGTGGTTCACACATGCACACACTACTAAATAGGATGAAACATGAAATATCTCTGGTAATTTAAAGTCTAACCTCAACATCAAGACTTTAATAACCAATTAATCAATCTTCAACGTTAGTTAGTTTTTCTCTTTTTTTTAAAAAAAAAGTAAGAGCAAATCGAATATACTTACCCTTGCAACAACTAGAGCTTGCAATCTTTTCCAAAACTGTATTCTCCTCTGTCGTATGAATCTCTGGATTCTTTGCCTTTGAAACCAGAAAAACACAAACAGCAACATAAATTCTTCGATCCCATCCATCGTTTCCTTCGATCCCAAAGCAGCGTTTGTTTGTTTACTGAAATTAGCAGCTTTTCACTACGCCTACGATTCACAAATAACAATCCCGCCGCTCGCCCGTAATTGTTTACGTTCCTAATTACTCGCGCTTTTCAAAGATGTCGCTATATTCACCAAGTGTACAACGTCCAAAATGTTTCCTTTGTAGAATACTTGAGAAGGTTCCTACATTTGACTTCCTTCGTTTCTCAGCAAAAGGAAGGAAAGGAAGGAAGGAAAGGAAACATTTAGGATTGGCCCATTCCTTGTGTTTCGGTTTATTCTTTATTAGTGCTCAATATCGCCAAGTAGTTATTTTAAACAATTGTTGACGAATGGAGTGGGCGTATTGTAGTGTGTCACTTGTAAGGAAACATCAAATCAAGTCGAAAATATGCGATTCTATTCACAATATAGTTCCATTTTTTTATTGTGGCGACTGCCTTTGACTAGGCCAGAGACAGGCAAGAAAGGGGGGGGAGTTTGTTGCTTGGTTGCCTTTGCACACACATTTGAAACAAACAATTATGTTTTAGAAGTTAGAAATTTTAACTTCTACCTCAATGTTTTAATTGCTTATTATTTTTCGATAATGTTATGTGAGAAATATTTAATTATTATTATTTTTGTATCAAACTAAAAATCTTGTGGGTGCGGGTCGCCCAGGACTAATCACGTAGTCGGCGCGCGTGACTGTGTTTACGGCATCGTCGATGGATTATCGTTTGTTACCTGGTGTCCAATTCCATAGTCATTTTCATCACATTTGTCAGTACATTTTTCTATAAATGGTAGTTCCACGACTGGCATATCACCAAGATCTAATATAAGTAATGAGCTATGTGATTTACAGATAGCATACGGTTTATCTAATATGTACTCCCTAGTTCTAAATACACTAACTTGATTGGCTTCATTTGCTGATACTAATGAAGAGCATGAGAAAATGTCGGTTGGGGATTCTACTACTGGTACCTGAATGTATTTTGAAATTGTCAAAATTGCGTTGCGTCAAGATGAAAGATTGCGTTGCTTGCATTGCGTGCGATTTGAGTGAATAGACAATTGAAACACGTGTCACACTTACCTTACAATAAAACACCCAATAAAACCTGTTTCAAATGGCTACTCATCCAAATCGCAAGTAACACAAGCTTTCATGAAAATCAGCCCTAAAACTACAACTAATCAATATTGAATGCTGCAACATGTCGGGTTTCTATGGTTATAAAATGAAATAAAGTTCTGAGAAGAAGCAAAAAGATGTTTTAGTTCTTATTATCAACACTGTATTTGTATTTGTATTCTTCCTGTACTGTTTTGTGATTGAAGTTCAAGGGCTTAGTGAAGTTGAAAGTTTTAAATATGGAAACGAAACCACAGAAAATGCCCAAAGTGGCCAAGGTTTGTTTAATTTTGTTTTCCGAGAAATGAGAAATTCAATTTTCTGTTTTGAGTTTTTATGTAGATGTAGGGATACAAATTTGGGTTATACTTTATGAATCGCGCTGCGCAAGAAACTTCTATTATGCATCCTTGTACAAAATATAAGCGGTTCTTGGTTTGTCGGTTGATAATAACTTTGTAATATATTTCATGTAAAAATTTTGCAAAATGAGCTTGTCAAAATATAGAAGTACCGTTAATTTGGCACTTCCCTGAGTTTCTTCTTGTAAAAGTTGGCGCATTTCCGACTGGGCCGTAGTAAGGAGACGTAAAATTCATACAGAATACCTTTAGATGCTAAGTACAAAGGGGTTTTAGCACTTCTAGGTGATAAATATGCCGCGAAATTAGCATCTTACATGTATTGTGCAAGGGTGCTTTCCAATATCTCCTGGAGATCGTCTCCTTAAGTATTCCAGAAATCCTTTTTGAATTGGAAACGAAATATTCATACATTGTATTTTCATGAAGAGTGTAGATAACTGGTCCATTTATATGAGCTCAGATATTTTTAAAACTCGAACCAACCTTTTATCAAGTACTCTAGTCTACTGGCACATCTATTACAATATTCACACTCACTTTTTCTCTATTTCGTTCTCTCGATACATTAAGATTACATTCGATTTATACAGGAGTAACAGTCTTTTGTTAGTTACGTGGTACACATATAACTTACGTGTGAAATATTCACAGCTTGTTAGTTTATGTCATTTTTTTTATTTTTATCCTAAATTTATGTTTATATCTTTAATATCACTTACGCGTGTTTCCAAATACAGTTTGGCTTTATTCCAACGTGCTGTTATGATCGTAGCAGCTGTTTCTTATCTATGAAAGCTTTAATGTGAATGATTCCTGGAGTCACATGACATTTCATTCATTCTGTATTGTGCCTGCTAATTGACAGAAATGTGTTGTTTTCTGAATTCAGCTGCAGTCCGTTTGACGTTTCTCTTTTGTTGTACTAAATTAGTAAATTTGCTTAGTGAGTATAGCGATTTTTATATATATAAGAAGTTACTGTGAATTGTAATCAACTTCTGATGTGTTTCTGAAGATGTTAGTTCTACCAATGGCTTTCTAAACGTTTTTTCTCACAATTGTCTGGCCTGATACTGATTTTGTTATACATATAGCGCTTCAGGTTAGGTAAAGCTTGTTTGTTAGCTTTACAAACATTAATATCGAATTATTTACAATGTTATTGAGTCTTAGCTTAGGAAGAGTATATTTGAAGGGTTCCTTGGGTGGTCCACCTTGCAAATTACTGCTTTCAGGTTAGGTAAAGTTAGATTAGTATGCTTTGTTAAAATAAACTTACGATGTGAGGAATGTTACCCTTGTAGACATAGTTTCACAGATATTAATTCAAGTCTATAATTGTCATCTGTTTTCAAGTTTTGTATAATTTATTTTTATTAGGGGGCATGGGGGGGATTGAAGTACCCCCATAAATTTTAAAATAGTGGGTTTTATACTGATATAGCTGTAATTATTGTTTTCTGTTACTGGTGTATTTTTATGGAAAGGGTGAAATTTTGATCGGTTAGTAGTTTTCGAGATTATTTTCGTCGTATTCCAGGTTACGGCACTACTTTAGCAGACGGTCCTCAACGATATTACTAGTTTTTTCCGCATTTTTGCGCAAATTTTCATGTAGTTGTCCTACGTTGAGTTAGGTTAGGTTAGGTAAGGTATACTACAGAAGTAGGGTTGCGAAGAAAAAGAACTGCCATGTTGGTTAGCCTGTAACAGCCACTCAGAAAGCAGTTACCAAAATGAAAACGTAAACATCCACATGAATACTCTATTCCACCTGTAAATTTTCCATTTTTGAGGACCGTCTGCTAAAGTGAAACCCAGGTTACTAGTCCACCATCCAGAGGGCAAGTTTTGAGTGAACTGACTTTCAAGGATTGGGCTTTTTTTATTAATATGTTGAAGAAACAACATATTAATATAAAAACTCAATCCTGGGAAGTCAGTTACCTTGAAACTTGCCCTCTGGGTGGTGGACCAGATATCTACACACTTGACCTATTTTCATCGTTTAGTTTGAAAGAAATCGAGTGACCATATCAATGGTTGACCGAATAAGGAAAATTTCAAGTTTAAATAAGAACTGACGTTTATATAATGATATAAAAGTAATTATTTTTCTACGAAAAATAGCCTGAGTCAGTGCGGAATAAGCCAAAGAAAAGGCAGCTTGCATATTAGATAATAGACATTAGACAAGGTGTAGTTTGCATCAGTCGTTGGCCAATTGTCAACTACAGTGTTGATTGTTCCTTAATTATTTCACTGTAGGGTGAGTATACCAGTAATGGCTCAAGTTAAGAAAGGCTTCACCCACATTTTCCTCCACTCTGATTTCATTAAATAGAAACAGTGATACCTAAGTCAGGAATTTATTACTATTACGTACCGGTGTATTTGAAAGAAACAAAAATGAAGAACTGTGTACCAGTTGTAGGCCACATATTCCAGAAAATCTAGTAATGGGCTACTTCTGTCCCAGTAATGGACCACCAACTTCACTGAAACAGAGTTTCTTAACTTACTCAATAATCAAGTCTTAACTTTAGGCATTAAGGTATTTTCGTTATATAATACTAGTTACAGCAGTTACTTTGGTCAATTTTAGGAATATGAAAAATTTTCATTACTCATTTTAATTTCGCCAGTTCTAAAGAAGAAAATTTAAGGTTGGAGGCTTGATTACAAAATTATCAATCTCCGGAATAAAACGAAGGAACTGTACAACTTGGTGAGGTTTCTGGACTTCCTTTCTTTCTCATGATTACAAACATGCTAACAGCAATAAACAGATTCTATTTAAAAGAAAACAGTAAGCCATTCTTTTAACAATATTATTAATTAAACATGGTCCATAATTGAAACAATGAAACACAGTAGTGGGCTATCAAGCAATACCAGCTTGGTCTACAACTGAATCGTGTGGATTAAGAGCTAAAATAAACCAGTGAGCATTCAAGTTGAATTCACAGGATATTTCTATTACTTTTATTCTCCTAAAAGCAGCCACTTTTTGTTCCACTGGTAGTTGGCCGATGTAGCCCATTACTAGACCCACGCCTTTGAAAGGTACTTAAGGGGGCTATTAATCTTAACAGTAACTATTGCCACTGATCTATATTCTATGTGACAGTGTAATTATTTAATCATAATTAGTAACCTGAATTCGTAGGCTATTACTTTTTATGAATTTCAGATTAATTGGGGATATTTGGAGATTACACTCACCTTTCATAACATTTCAAGTTTTTTCAGACAGATTAAACTTAATAAGTGAGAGTTACTGGCAGTTTGATATTTCATTCTTACTGCCTACATTTTGTGTACTGATGTTATCATTTATGTTATTTCTTAACAGAAAAATTGTGTAATCACTTTAGGAAAAACTTTGCGATGACGATTCATGTCCTCGGGAAAGTTGGGGTATTTTCGGTGAATCGATCAGTTTTCCAACTTCGCTGTTCTCCGCGCACATCACCGTTTTACTATAACAACATAATTATTCTCCACTGTAAGTGCAGGCTTAGAAGTTAATATTCGATTAGGATCAAAATCACAGCTTAAGCGTACACTAAGAACTGAACCAGAGTTTTTAAGTGTATTCGAGGAACGTACCCGGGACTCCCCTCGATTACAAGGTGACAGGTGTAACTGTCATTTAGTGAAAACAGGAAATTGCGTTAATACTTTTAGTACAGTTTCTCTGTAGTTGCACTTTAAGAGTAACTGGTCGTATATTGATGGTGAATGCCCGTTCATTTTTCTTTTTGCATGTTCCCTAGGTAAAAGGGAACTTTTCTCTATTTCGAGTGTAGTTAAAATGGAATTTCAAATTCGTGAATTCTTTTCTCAGAATTATTTTTTTTACATCTTCGTTGATTGTACATTCTCTCCTTCCAACTCTGTACACGTACTTTTTATACATTTTTCTTCCCCAGGTATATGAATATGAATATTTCCTGAATGCGTCATTTTATGTACAGATTATGTTCACTGCGCTTGGGTGTAAGGCGTTATTTGTAAGGAGGTGTTGAAATCCCTAGTATCTCTTGTGCTTTCCATGATTCCTGATCCAATTATTTTCTCGTAAGAGAAAAACTTATCTACTAAAATATACTTTCCACAGAGAGTACAGAAGGTTATAGTATAATGAACTTGTTTCAGAGCCGCTTTCTTCCTATCCCTTTCAGTACATCGATTTATTTCCATGTTTCAGTGAACTTACTGAACGTCTAAATTGAATCTTTGTTCTATAAATTTCCGTAATTAAATGTAAGTAATTTATTCCTATTTTCCTACCGTGTATCTACCAACCTTTTCACGTTGACGTATGTCTCAAGAACTGCATTGTATTTTGATGTCTGTGCAAGTATTGATACCCTGTTCTTTCACTTTTACTTATCTCCTTTCCCATAGTGCGTTTATAACTAGGATTTTTCTACCTATGATAACATCGTCTGTAAATAGAGTTGATGCTATTTTTTTTTCTTCTAGGTGAAAAACAAAGCTCCTGCAGAAATCCAGATTACTGCCGAGCAACTGTTGCGGGAAGCAAAGGAGCGTGATCTTGAAATTCTACCACCAGTAAGTAGAACGTAATATAAGCAATAATATTAGGTTTAAATTATTTCTCATTATGTTTTATTCACAAATGAGTACTCTTGTAAAATAAACGAAAATTCAGAAATTTCTTTATCATTGGCACTGTGTTAACTTAGTTGGTATTTAATTCCTTTCGTACCTTAGGAGTAGTACTAATATTCAGTGCTGACTTACAGTACCGTTTTGCTGTATATCTCAAGGATCGTGTGATTGTATATTAATTAGAAGTTACTTCATATAATTTCTTCGAAAATCTTTTCTTATACTTGCTAACCTTTCTGATTCAGCCTAGTTCGTTTATCGTATTTCTCTTTTGCTGTGTTTCGAATTTTGATTCTCACATTTTTGTTACTCATAGTATTTCTTTTGCTCATTTGTTCCTTATGACTTCACAGCTTGCTTTAAATTCTCTATTTTTCGCACTATCCATTTGATTCTGTGTAAATATTTAAGCATAATTGTGACACTTGAACACATTGTAACCGTTATAAGAAGTATTGGAGTTGTGATTCCCCCCTCCCCTATGTAAAACGTTGCTTAGTTATGAGAGGAAAGGTCATTGTTAAATATTTAAGAAGCAGAAATTTCGAACATTCGTAGTTCTAAGCTTACTAGCAAAAAGCAGATTTAGTATCTAGGGTTGTCTTATCTCACTATCAATAAGCTACTACAGAAGGTGAGTTATAGGGTGTATGTCATGTATACTTGTGTCGACAGCGAACTTTGTGTGCACAGACCCCTTAGCGATG
Organism: Lepisma saccharinum; assembly: GCA_022664845.1. Classification (NCBI taxonomy): domain Eukaryota; kingdom Metazoa; phylum Arthropoda; class Insecta; order Zygentoma; family Lepismatidae; genus Lepisma; species Lepisma saccharinum. Next base: position 7,584 of record JAGDQP010047571.1, read on the forward strand.
TTTTTTTTTTTTTTTAACTATCTTAGCAGTTGCTGGTCGGAATATAGATGCAGATTGAGAAATAATATCCTTCACTTCGTACAAGAATACGACGAAATAACAACGTAATATTTGTTTTATCACTTGTAATTAAAGTATCTCTAAAAGAAAAGAGTCAACTTATACTTCTGAAAGTATGACTGCTGAAAGATTTCTGTCGAGAGATATTCAAACCTGTCCTCATCTGGCCTAACCCTTGCGACGTGAGGGCAAGGGTGAGCTTCCACCGCGAGGACGAGGGCGGGCGGCTCCAAATGTCATCTATAATCCTGACTGATACAGCTGGTTTTCCTGGGTCACACTAGACAAATGCCAGGCAATTACTTGAGTTAGGGTCAAAGTCATACTCCCCTTTCCTTTTTCAACTGAGTTAACAGGTTAAAAGTCAAGACGATCTGTAGCAGAAGGTGCTAGGAAGCCCATGAATGTGCAATTTTAACAAACAAACACAATATAAAGTCTAAAGAGAGCAAAATTAGATAGAAATTGTAATGTTCAGAGGGGCTCAAGCATTTGTATACACATTTTAATGTGCGAAATGAATTGATAAGCATATATCAGGATATGACTGTGGGACATGTTTAGATAATACTAGAACGAGTAATGAAAAGTACTCACCATTAACACCTAGATTTTATCTAAGTTCGGCGAATTATTATGAGAAAGTTAAGCAAGTTCCCCTTTGTGAATAGTTTCACACGAAAATTGGCTTTATTTCCTTAGCACCGCAAATGTATCTGGTTTTCTACGGTATACCACATCCTCCTTTAGGGCCCAACTGTGTTTGACGATAGTTCTATTTATTTATTCATTGAGGTGAAATTTTAATCACATCATACTTATTATCCTTTTCTCCCGTCTGTGTGTTAATTGACATTGAGTATTACTGAGTTCATTCACACTGTTACTGTTTTTAGCGGTTTTCTGTTAGCTGTAATCACAGTCAGTTAAGATTAACATTAACCTTTTGACCGTATTATCACAAGCTTTTGATTTTTTCACTTCCCCTTAACTTCAGTTTCATTGATAATTTAGTATAAGTAAACAATCACCAAAAGTATGCGCTCTGTCTCATTAACCAAGGCATTACGGAAAGAAATTTTGTATTCCTTCTTTCTAATTTTCTCAGCCACCGAAGCAGAAAATATCGGACCCAGAGGAACTTGCGGACTATCAGCACAGGAAAAGGAAAACTTTTGAGGACAATATAAGGAAGAATAGAACAGTTATTAACAATTGGATTAAATATGCTCAGTGGGAGGAAAGTCAGAAGGAAATTCAAAGGTACGATAAGTAGAAATTCTGCAGTTTATAGTTGATTATTATTTTCGCATTTACTGTGATAATATTGGAATACCGGTCTTAAATATACCTTATAAAAGTGCAATATGAATTTTTAGGGATGGGTAAAAATCCGAAGTGGATATCCAGGTAACATATTATCTGGCATGCGCTTATGGAAATGTCGAATAATTCGGTTGACGGATAACAGATAAAATGGAGATGACAGATATTCAGATGGTGGATAAAATCGGGATTTGGCCATCCCTAAGAAATTAATTTGTTGAATTGTGTTTCCATTTAAATTAATTTGGTTTTCAGTTTCCGAATTTTGGGTTCTTAATTGGTTCATTCGGTTGAGATCTGCTTTAGCCTTATGCAGACTGACACTTCCTTGTAATAGTTTTAACCACTTACATACGTAACCCGTCTAAAAATGTTTAGGTACATCTTGGTCTAGGTCTGTAATTTTGGAAGATGGGTCTTACCCCAGTGTCATAACTTTTACGTGAAATAATGATATTATTATTATTTTGATAAACCGTTGTATTTTGACGGAGGTAAATAGGGTCCATGAAGTTTGGGTGCGAGTCGTTTGGGCTCAAAACAATTTACCTAAATAGGTTAACCTATCTACATATGTTCTAACGTATTTCATAACTAGAGCCCGGATGTTTAGACACTAAATAACATGAACATAGGTACTGAACTTGTAAAACTTTCGCAATTTGGCCAACACTAGACTAACACCTTGAACACAGCAAAGTATCTAAACATCACGCAGAATCTGTTTCTACAGGTTGAAAACAAATGGAAAAGACACTACTTTCGCAAATTTTTGCTCTAATGGGATGACGTAATTGTTTCTTTTGCCGATTTTATATTGTCTGCTCCGAAATAAACAACGACGTACATACCAAAGGTTATAGTTGTTTGGCATCGTGTACATTTTCTTCTGAAAGCAGTGGAAGGACAGCAGCTCTTCTTATCCATTTCCTTACTCCAGCGTCATTTTTGTATGCCTGTGTTAGTCCTAACTGTTGAACTTTTCTCCATATACATTGTGAATAATGAAATAAACAACCTTGAATCTTTGCATTAGAAAACACAGAAGATACACTACTTATCACTGCTTTCTCAAAATCAAGAGTCACTTTTTTCGGAGAAAATGTCAAGTTATTCTCTTCAGCTTTGTTCTGAATAATCTCCAACATGCGGGTATATGTAGTTGAAGTAGACAGAAAATAAGGGGATAATACAGGCTTATGTACTTGCCATGAATAGTGTACAATTGCTTAAACAATGGAGGTAACACTTTAAAGGTTCCGTCCATCATTATTTCTTCAGAACATATTTTCTGTAGGTGTGGAATCGTAGCAAATATCTGAAAGAAAGAAAATAATGTTAGTATATTTGTTTTAAATGTATAAAATATGTCACTATGTAATGTTCTTAAAGGAGAAGAAAAAAAAGTTGTGGGAATACTAATTGTTCATCAGATAAACAGACAATAGTGAAATGTAGGGATTTATATTTATACAGAAGAAACTCTGTTTTGTAATAAACTATTAAAAAGATCAAATCGGACCTTTATTCATTTGTTCGGCGTCATCCGATCAAGTGCGTCAGATGCGACCATTCATGGTTATCTGAGGAAAGGAAAATAAACTAAGACGCGTCACTTGTGGACGTGTGAAACTGTTACGTTCAATTCGATTCTTTATAATTCCATCTCAGTTGGATACTTACAATAAGAATATAAACCGTTATTTTATTTCTTAAAGCTAGGTACTTTCTCTACTTTTTGTCTTCCAATTTTGATGATTACTGTTGTTCCATTTACCATCCCTTTCGTTTTCTTTATGTTTTCGTTTCACGTTCCTCACAGCTTCTCTACATCTGTTTTAACATCTTTAGGAATATTTTATTCTCTGCAACAATGCCATCTTCAAATCGAATGCATGTGATTCTGCTTCTCTCGATTTTAACTCGTCCTCCGTTATTGAAGCATCTCTCTACAATCTTTTCTAGGTATACAATAAATATAAAGAGAGAGATACACTGTCTTACGCCTCTACCTATTGCTGTTAATTCGGCGTTTACTTGTACCCATATGTACATTAGGCTTCTCCAGCTGCCTCTAAATAATAAATGCTATTGTACATGAACTCAAAAAATTCTATTGTAGTAGCATCAAATGTTATTACCTTGCCGATTAATTCGTACTACTTAAATCAAATTACAAGTGAAACATATATTTGATGTTCCACTGAACTTCACTCTGTGCTGAAAACATAGGTAATACACTGTTTAAAAAACTGTAAAATAAAATATGTATGAGCAGTGGAGATATTGCCATCACAACTTGCGATTCATTATTTTGTATTTCACTGGGTCAGATGGTGTATGTAAACATTACCTGTATTGCTTTTGAAAATTGTATTAATGTGTCAACAAATTATTTATCTTTTTAACGTTTTAAATGTTGGTTGATAATGAGATAATTTGTTTTTGACAGAGCAAGATCAATATACGAGCGAGCGCTGGATGTGGATCATCGGAATGTTACATTATGGCTCAAGTACACAGAAATGGAAATGCGGAATCGACAGGTCAATCATGCTCGGAATTTGTGGGACAGAGCTGTCACCATTCTACCGCGCGCAAATCAATTTTGGTACAAGTATACTTATATGGAAGAAATGGTTGGAAACATTGCAGGTAAGGCAATAAAACTTCACCGTAGCTGGTACATCATATTATAAGTATTTAGGATTTTTATTCTTGTCCTTGTAATGTTGTTTCCATCGTGGATTCTTTTAGTATTTAGGTGAAGGTTTAGAACATGAGAAAAATTACAAATTACGCAGTATGTGTGAAATGACACATTAGAGGGCATTCAAGTATTATGCATGCACATTTTAATCATTTTAAACCCCCCAACCCTTTTGATTACGTTAAGACTTGTTAAAATTCTTATCGTTATTTCGTAGTCCAAAGTACTGTTTAAACTCTACACTAATATTTTTTTTAGCGCTATGACCGCCCATAAAATTCATTTTATCTTAATATGTTTTTAAAAGATTCTTACGTAAGCGTTAATGAGATGCTCCCTCTCCATTGTCAGCCAAAGTAAGCAAAGGTTGAACCTCCTCCCCCTTGAATGCTTACGTAATACTTGAATGACCTCTGGTGCTTGGGTTGTCAGTTTGATCTGATTCCTGCTCATACCATGTGGGCTTTGTGGTGGACAAATACCGTGTGCATGGGTTTTCTCGGGGTTCTCCCGTTTCCTCCCACTTTCTTCACTCCACCAATTCATCCATCCGGCCTGAGCCAAAGTTGCCCAAAGGCCTTAAAAATTAGATAAAATTCATATGCATATGTTGAAAAAGTTCCATTTCCTTAATTTACAACTATATCACCATGAGATCGACAATGATAGAAATGACGACGAAGCTGTAGGGATTAGGTTCCTAATCGTGCAGCCACAAGGAAGGTATTACAAAGCCTCGGGAACTAGAAGATCACTTAGAAAGTACCTCCAGGGAACCCATGAGCTTAAATTACTAATAAAAGACTAAAAGATTTTGTTAAAAAAATCCAGGGAGGAATTTTTCAGGGACCAGGAGACGCAACGAAGAACCTTCAGAGAATACCCTGATAATTTTTCCAATACAAAAACAGAACTTCTGTATCTCACGGTATTAGTATGTTAAAGTAATCAAACTCGATGTTTCCAGCCAGGAAATAAAATAAATAGTAGCAGCTTACATATTTACTGTAAAAATAACACTAAAATAAAAATTGTCGCGTAAAAATTAAATAGTTGAAGAAACACGTGTTCATATAGTGGAAAATAATTACACCAAAATAGATTCAAATTAATTACTACTAACACAAATGATCCTATGAGTCAGATACAAAGCACAGTCAATCTGTATTTCTTTCTATAAGTACTTATTGTACTGATGATATGAGAATAAGAAGTCAGACATTTAAACTAAACAATGACATCATGTGCGAGGCTATTTTCTACTTGGCGGGTAACGTATAATTATAAAGTTGGTTTCACATCCTCTCGCTGCTTCTTCAGGAGCACTTGACATGTTTTGTATAATCAAGAAGTTTTGAAAAGAAAAGATATAGAAGATGATTGATAGAATGGGAGAAATTTAATAGTATGCAGTGAACTGACCGTCCTGACTTAGGACATGGATGACAAACACCAGACTTGGTAAAGTACGTGAGCATTAAGGTAATGCTCCTATGTGTCAAAACCTGTATGTATGTATATATATATAAACACTTTAGTTGTGTCGTTGAGAATTGTGAGTATATGTGTGTTAGGTGATATAGTATTAGAGACATTCCATGTCAGATCAATCACCTTCTTGACTTCACCAGTTCTGATTTTGATGAAAGTTGGTATGAAGGACACATATGACAAAGAAAATTCTGCCAATTTTCAGATTTTTATTTTGAAAATTGTCTGAGATACAGAAGTCATAAAAATCAAAATTTCCCTGGGAAAAAAACTACACAAAAAAAAATGGCTGTATCTTTCTCCCTTATTGTAGTAGAGTGAAAATTGAAACACCGTTGGAAAGCTAAAGGAAAAAACTTTCTGTTGATACCTTACGTGTGACCTCCTGACAATACAGTTACAGGGTCATTCATTGTGACATTTAACCTTGAATATATCAAAGCATGCAATCTCAGAAAATTATGAAAAAATGTATTTTATTGCCACATCATTTTTCTACCCATGTATCAAATATTAGGCTGGCACCGCAGTGGCTAGGCAATGCAGGATTAATGGGAGTGGAATGCTATACACTTCTGCAGATAAGGCACAGAGACATACCATGCAATAAATATTTCTTTCCTTGAAGATTTGGGTTTGTACATTAAATGTTTATATTTTATAACAAACTAGCTGATTTATAATTACTATTAATACTACTGCAAATACAACTACAATGCTTTAAAATATTAAATCTAAATAGTTTTATTTACAGTAATCCTAAATAGTTTTATTTACAATGATCCAAATTTAAATTTTGAATTTCTAAACTATTTATTTATTTCTTATTGTTGTTTTAACTTAAAAATGGAAACAGTGTATTTATGGCATTGTTATAAACAATCAAAATACTGTTTTTATTAATTAGCTCGCGACATAGTCACTTGCGGTTAAAAATAATGGTAACTTCCCACATGGGTCTGATCATGTGTGAAAAATAATTTCAGTCGGTCAAACCATTTGAGCGTCAGGTTGACGCACACACATTCAGTTTTGTATATATTGGAGCTGAATCTGCCTGCAGGACATATACTCCCATTAATCCTGTACTGCGGTGCCAGCCTAATATTTGGTACATGAGTAGAAGAATGATGTGACAATAATATATATATATATTTATTTATTTATTTCATAATTTTCTGAGATGGCATGTTTTGAGATATTCAAGGTCAAAGGTCACAATGAATCACCTTGAAACTAATCTGTCGTCAGAAGGTCATGTAGGATATCAATAGAAAGCTTTATTCTTTAGCTTTCCAACGGTTTTTGAATTTCCACTCTACTACAATTGGAAAACAGTTAATCATTTTTATACAGTATATGTTAGTGTTTTTTTTTTTTTTGTTTTTTTTTTTTTTAAAAATTTTGATTTTGATGACCTTTGTATATTGGACAATTTTCAAAATTAAAATCTGAAAATTGCCATAATTATTTACTTTGTCATATGTGTCCTTCATACCAACTTTCGTCAAAATCAGAACTGGTGAGGTCTTTTTTTGATTGATCTGACATGGAATGTCTCATTAATCAATAGATCTACAAGCCCTGATATATATCGTCGTCTTACAAGTGAAACATATTAAGTAAAGGAAATGTAGTTTTAAAAAAACAAAGGAAAACGAAATTGTAATTTTGTAAATCGAAGAAAATACTGGAAAAATAAATTGCGGGATTATATATCAATGCTTTTATTTATGCCAGTCGGTTGAAGACACATCTTCAGTCTAGAAAACCACATTAACTCAAAATAGCAAATTTTTTACTTAATTTGTTTCACTT
>JAGDQP010047572.1:0-14988 GCA_022664845.1 Lepisma saccharinum
AGGTTATGTGTTTGGTGCAATATGAGTTGTATCATATTTGCCGTATGAGCCGTTTCGAATGATGCCTTGGAACCAGATAATCACTGCGGAGGTCTATTGTCAGCAGTTGGAACGACTGGACTAACTGCTGGGCAAATGCCCTGCACTGACCAATCCTGAGGTTGTGCTAATCCACGGAGACAACATCCACCCATACATGGCAAGGATAACATATGAGAAATTACAGTAATTTTAATGGAAGAAAATTCCCTCCTTATCCAACGGATTGCGCGTGCACATTCCTGTCTATTTCGAAGTCTTCAAAACCATCTTGACGAGAAAACACTGTAAATGAGTGACTGAGATTGTTTCGTCCAGATCAAGGGTCTTCTTCAAACACCGTACCTTTATGAAAAGGTGGCAAAGTATTGTATAGAATCAGGAGGTGATTATTATGATGACTGAAGTTTGTGTTCATATTATAAAGTTAGGGTAGATACGATGACAACGTACTAAAGTGCATTTAGCTTGAATTATTTAAGTGGAGAAAGTTAACCAAATGAAATGGACCTACCGCTTTCAAAATTCCTAAGATCAAAGAGAGATTATAAATCAAGGTCACTGAATTCAAATATGAAGTCAGTTTTTTTCTACTTGCCTTGGTTACGGCGTTACAGACAGATATGCAAAGTGAAATTAAAAGAAAATAGTTTTCTGTGGTGGAGGCATCGGGGCCGTTCAACCTTGACCGAGTCTTTTTGGCGTAGAAAACTAAGGAGTAACTGGAGCACGATTAAACTGCCGGTGGATTTATCGAGACCTCTTGTGAATATCACGCGTCTTTTATGATGTATTTAGCGCATGCGCAGTAGTGTAAGCAAACATGGCGGAAACTAGTGTATCTGTTGTTCTGAAACAGCGGTGTATTAGACATTTTCTCGTGAAAGGAAAGGTGAAACCAGGTTAACTTTAGTGAAGATTGAAACCACGGTATGGGAAACCAACGCCTTCACGGGGACTAAGTGTACGAATGATGTAAACAATTTGAGACGACCAAGTAGTGAAAAATCAACCGGTTCATGTTCAGTTGACTGCTCTCGCACCAGTTTATTTTCTGGGGAAAGGTAAGAACTAATACCAACTATGATTCCGTATTTTTCTAGATTTACACTAAGGGAATGAGGTAATTTCCACAACGATGGTAGCGATGCGTGATCGCCGTCAACGGGGTTTACTTTTTAGCAAGACTAACATAATCAATATTTGACAATTGTTTCTGATTGTCCCGTGAGTGATACAAGTCTGAGCTTTTGTGCCTCTTTCTATTGGTTTATGTGTGAAGTTCACTTTTTATTGGCATTTATTATTTGTTCATATGGTTTCAAATAGCAAAAGACAAAAAAGTATTTCTATAGTACAACATTTTGTCTGTCAAAAGAAATGGTTTTCACTATCAGAGGAACTGTGTGACCCTGTAACCCAAAATAGGAGGACTATTACATAATTTTGTTTTGGTAGAACATACGAGTGCTCTACCTTGTAAAAATCGTTTGGCTCATTTATTATTATTTTACTAGACCCTTTATCCTTTCGTAATTTGGGTTGCTTTGGGCGTTACTATATTACCTTGGGATTACTTTGCGTATATTGTAATGTGAAATGCTCTTGTGAGATTAATAGTGGGTACTTCTTTATCTCTGAGGAGAACGAATTGGAAGACTATGATGTGTCCATGATACTAGATGGTATTTCACTCGAAAGCACCACTACCAATGTACAGCCCAGTGAAAAAGAAAATACACTTGAAATAGAATTAGAAACTACCTCTGCAAATATGCCTTCTCCAAAAAGAGGAAATAAATAATACGTGGGATTATAACCGTAAACCGTCAGACCCATAAGGACCTCCTTCAAGATGTGCGTGTAAAGTTAGGTCGATTTCAGAAAAAAAAAATGAACAGTGATGCTAAAATTTAATTGGTCAGAAGAACTTGAAAGTGAAATGTGTGTTAAAGATATTGTAATGACTTTAACACCAACGGCAAGTAATATATGGGATGATACAGTTTGCTTTAATGTAGACTGAAAATATTGGTCTGTCCTAACGCGATAAGTATTTTTAGGTCACTATTTTTTGTAATGCCGGTACTAGCTGGCATTCTTAAAATTGTATATGATTATAATAGTCTTTGTATTTGCGCAAGATAATATCATTATCGTATATTATTTGTCAAAGTGAATAGTGAAAATAGGTACGCTGCTATATATTTTAAAACATCCAAGCGTACCCCTACACTAAATGTAGGGCTATCATTTAAGCGAATCTTTCAATGAGTTTTCTCCATTCGTTTACCATACCGATATGTTTCTGTTTAAACTGAATGAAATCTAAAGATTCTTTGGATTATTCGTATCTCAATTTCTCATTTATCTCAGATTTCAGCAATGATAACGAAACAACACACTAAGTTTATATTGAATTCATGTTTCATTCCCAATGTATAGCATTGTAGTTTCTTCAGTTTTTATTTTCTGAATTTGAAGATATAAAGGGTATCGTTGAGTTTATTTGGTTGTTTTAAGTTAACTATACCATAAGCAAAGCAGCGAGAATCGTTATTACAAACCCACTGTAGAATGTTTTAAATACTCTGTATTCTTTTTTTTCTTAAAAACCGGACACGTTTCTGTCAAAGGGGTACACTTCTTATTTAGCATTTGAAAACATATTTCAAATACAGTAACTTTCCAGGCAGAGAGTCTTCATTTTCAATTAAATTGTAACTTATAATTGATAGTCAACACAACCCAAAATGAAATTATGAATAATTATGTTATATAATAACCTATTTTCAAGATTTATCCATCAAATGAAACAGGGCAATCTACTCTTAATTTTAATTCGTTCAATGGTACCTCTATACATATAGTACTCCAGGAATGACGTCAGAAAGCACTGTGCTAAAGTAACCCTGTTACTATGGGCATATCTATATGAGATTTAAATTAATGTATTACCCATATGACTACAGTTAACATAATTATCAAGATTAGGATTTTTAGGGACAATTTTCATAGGGAAAAAGCTGCTAAAATAATCCCAAAAAAGGGACCAAAAGGTTTGGTATATTTATTGAAAATTACAGAAGTTACTAGTACAGTACTAGTATAGGTACAGAGATAATTGTATCCATTAGGTTACATAGCAATATCATTCACCTCAAGAAGGAAAAAAAATAAGCTCTTGTACTTTACAATATTACACATCTTTCAGTTTGTAGAAGTAAGTTTGTTTCCTCTATCTGCAGATAAAACGTTGAATTTATTGAATGTATTTATGCATTCGCGATCTCAGGTTTAGGCAGATTAAGTGTGGTGGTAAAGATGTTGGAAGGTAGTCGACCAGGTACTACCCCGGCGTTTGGTTGATATGACTGAAGAAAAACCCTGGGAAAACCTTCAGCCAGGATGGGAAACCTCTGGGATTATTCCCAGGTCCTTCAGATTACTAAGTTACCAGATATAGTAGAATTCCCGTACACATCGATGTTAAATTCCTTTGAATTTTAGATATTCGAAGAGCACTGCTGAAGGCATTTCGTAATAGAGGCTGTCCGGACTGTTTGAATAGTCTTCTACCCGTTCAAGCTGAAATTATGTTGTTGTATGCGGTCTCGCTGGTGTTTTCCACTTAACGTGATTCCCTGAATCGCAAACAGTGCATCGTATGACCAACAGTTCCATCAGTTTCGATGAAATCCTGCTTGAATTCTTGAGTCAATACGAGAAATCGGGATTTTGACTCGCTCAGCATGACGAAATCTTGCGTTAAACTTGTAAAACAACAAATTTACATTTACTAACAGGAAACAACTGATTCCAGTGAAATCATTTGTAAAAGGAAAGAAGACAATGAACATATACAGTAGTAGACTCCCCATACGATATCTGTGAACTCGGTCCACGGCTGACATAAAATTCATTACAACCAATTGTTGTTTTACAGGTAATTCAAGTAAAGCCAACTTTTATCAACTTTTATTAGTGCCCAAAATAACCTCTGTTGACGGTACCCTTTTCCATTTCCGTTGCCTTCGAATCTTCATATTTGCTAGTAAAACAATACTATGAAATATAATACGGTCAATAGGAATCCATAACGAAGAGTGATTAGGAAATAAATACGTCCTCTCGTTTGTTGTTGAAATAAAAAAAAAATATCTATAAACATATTCAACATACTTCCCGTTCCAGCCCGCATTACAGCCCCTACCATAACAAAGAAATACGACACCAATTCTCATCGATTATAAATTATCCAATGAAGAAGCGCTATGGCGTATTAATGTTTCACAAAAGCTGAAAAAAAAACGAAAACACAAGAGAATGAACAATATACGTGAACAAAAGCAAAACCAATCACTGTGTCAAATTTGTATTGTTTCAAGTGGTTGCAAATTACAGAAATCAGGAAATCATAATCGATTCTGATCTACTCCCACCACGTATCTTTTTCTACGTGAACATGATTTTTGAATATGTGAAATGTAAACAATATACACACACAATTGCAATATGACCAGGTCTATATACTTTTTCTGTGTGTTTATAGTTATTCTTTGTTTGTGAAATTGATTGGAAGTATATTATGTGCATTGTAATAAAACTGAGATAAAAATTACCGACGTTAATGTCTGTGGTAAAGCACACATTTCAAGCAAAAACAATCGCCAATCAGTTTTAATTCAATTGGATACGCGAAACAGATTGTAACAACTTTCTAGGTCAATCATATTTTATTTAAATCTCTATAAAGTAAACTGTGTTTGATTTTAAATGTGCTTGTTTTGTTCGTCTCTCGTGTTCAAGTACAATAGAGATACCACATGTTAAATAACGTAATATTCGTTTTGTTATGCTTTATGATCTTAAAATTGTTGTTTCTTTCGCAGTACAGCTTTAGCGAATGTTCTAGATACATTATTTTTTAAAGGTTTACGCTCCCAATCTATATACTGTCTCTGGGAAAAAGGTTTTGAAGGTTCAATAAGTTTTTTTTATGTATTGTCGATGAGCATTGAAGAACTTAGAGCCAATTGCAAACATTATGAGTAGGGCAACCAGAGTTATGTTTTAGTCAGCTGTAAATTATGTTTTTCATTTTCCTGATATCAGTACTGCGTATTAAATCTATTGTGCTAATGTATAAACCTTCTACCGTATTACAACAGTAAAATTGGATCCCTATCTTTCGTTTTGTTTGTTTTTTGAACCACTAGGTAGAAGGCTAAGTGGACACGTAGAGAAAAAGAATAACGTGTCTAAATTTTTCTCTTTTCGTAAATAAGTTTTTATAAAAATATACATATATTTTTAGTTGTCAAATTTCAAAATTACTGTACGTTTTTATGATCTAACAGTACGTTGAAATAATCGTACAACCTGACAATTCTGCGATAAATTTACAAACAATTCAATATTAGTATCATTTTCAACATTTTTTTAAAATTTAGTCATGGTTAATAATTCTAATATATTATTTTGTTGAATACTGGATATTTCTTTAATACAGTGTTCTGAAGAATAGTGTTTCAAGTGACATTATGTTTTAATGCTTTATTTTGTGAGTTATGCTTTTAAAAAATATATATGTGTGTACATATAACAGTCTTAATCAAAGATAAAGTAGCAATCAGAAGTGTATAATTCGGTTATGCCTTTAATGCTTTTTGGTTGCTTTAATTATGAGATAATATGGTAACTGTAAACTTCTATTTGATAACAATGCAAGCGGTGATTAGGGTATTTTTCGCATAAACCGTATGAAGTAAAAGTCTTGCATTCTTTAAAACTCAAAATATTCTATTTACGGAATCAAAATTAGCAGCGTTTTTTGTACTTTTTTTTTTTACATTGCCAACTCCAAATTGTTTTAAAACCGGACATTTGGATTTATTTCGGTTTGAAAACCGAACTTGTTTGTTGCTTGTTGTTATTTTGGTGTTTTGCTGTGATGTCTCTAATCAAAACATTGAACATACATCACATTGGAATAATTACTACACTCCTTTTACTATCAAAATATTATATTATCTCAAACAGAACTTGATTAAATTGACTTACGAAATTCAACAATCGGCTTGATGTATTGTTATAGTGTGAAATGGCTAGTATTCTTAGATATTTACGAAGAGTCGTCCAAAGCCTTTAAAAATGATGGTAAAGAAGACTGAAGAAGACGTCATCCAGGCAGGATTTCGTATCAAAAAAATGTTAAGAAATTTTATTTCCTCAGTACCAATTAACCGAAGTCATTTAAGGCATCTTAATTCTTAACCACTGACAACAAAATGCTATAAAAGCATCTTAGAATAAGCTACAATTAGAGCAACTACCAACTACCATTATAAATTGTGAGTAAAACTAAGTATCTAAAAATTTAAATGCGCTTTCTACGAAATATTTCTCAAAACCGGACACTAGGCGTCCGGTTTAAACTTGTAATCGGACATCGCGCAATTGCCCTAAAATCCGGATTGTCGGGTTCAAAACCGAACAGTTGGCAACCATCGTTGTATTAACCGGTATCTAATAACGGAAAAGCAAGAAATGGTGACGTAATACAGCAAGAAATATCATGCTCTTGCCATGTTCATGTCGTAACTTATTTTTGTCAAACCGTGTGCCGTAGTAAAATAATCTTAAAAACAGATAGGCTAGTTCTGTACTATAGAACATACTTGTATACTAAAGTTGCGCATGAGTGTTTCTAACTGAGTAGGTGTAGGTAACTTACCAGTTACATTCCATTACTAAATTTGCACCGACAATCCCCCCCCCCTCTAAAAAAAAAGAAAATAAAAGGAGGGTACGCTCCGGCTCCCACGTCTGTGGTTATTGTTAAAAAAACTGACGGGATATGTGTAACTGAATATGTTAGAAAGACATAGGGACTAAATGTGTATTTTAAGTTCTCTTTCAGTGACTGACCCGAAAAGGGGTCGCGGTCGCACGCGTTCCCTCAAAGGAATATATTCTATTTTTGCATTGTTTCAACCATTGACCTAAGTTAAAGTTTCAATTTGTTTCCGAACTAACCTAGAAATATTAACAGTCGTATACTAATTCTAAATTTGTACTTACAAACGCCCAGGGGGACGGTGGTTCATTGCGGACCCCAAAATTGTTATTGTTATTATTAGCCTTAAAATTAAAACTATGACAAAATCTATGATTTTGTCCCCTTACAAGGATATAGGTAAAATGTTGTATTTTGAGGCCCATAAACCGTTTTTTACCGAGTATCGGTGTGACTTCTCTATAATGCCGGATGCTTAAAAATAATCCCGGAACTCAGACTAGTCGAAATTCCGATATTCCAGAAACACAAAAATTGTCACTCTGATTACGGAATTGTGAAGACCCCTTATACCTTATCCTGCAAGGTTTTCCGCAATTGTTGTGAAAGGATATCTTATTGGTCTGACTGGCGGGAAATGTATAAATCTACAGTCTCTGGTCCATATTGTTGTCTATCATTTGGTGCTGACAGATGAGTAAGATACTCCGAAATTCTGACTTCCTAACTTTCCAGAATTCTGAAATTTTCATATTCCCGAATACCTGAATTTCGAAATTCCGGAATGAAAAGTTCCATTCCGAAATCCCGTACGACCCTTATTTGCAATAAATAAGTCCACAGTTTCTACTATAATATGTTTCGATAAACACTAAATGAGTTCGCTTTTACTAAGAAATGATTATAATTCAATACGCGCATATCAACACAATATCACCAAATAACATGGGAACTACAAACCACAATACAAACAACACTTCCAATACTTTCTCATCACAATTATATCTCATTTCGCTGAGTCTGGAGAAGGTTTATTACATGAAACGTAGCGCAAGTAGAAAGCGAAAATAACAAATATTATATTCAGTTCAAATTCATTGAGTAATTTTCTGAGATATGTTACCATCTTGACGACTTTCATATGGTGCTATACAGTAGAAATTACAAAAAAACAATCTGCCTGTCATCTAGTGGAAACGTAGATAAAAATACAAACAAACGAAAAAAAGAGAAGAATTTCAAGTTTACAGCAAAGCGAAAATTTATGCTAAAGCATTCTTCATGGGTAGGTAATAAAAATAATTGTTTGTCCTCTAATTTTTCAACAGGAGGAAGACATTTTTATGGCGCTATGTACGGAGAGGACAAAAGTCACAACATTTCAAATCACAGCTCTGAAAGGTAAATACACTAATAACAAAAATCCAAGATGGGGTCTGGCTTGGTCCCTACCCTTTGCTATGCAACTATTAATTTTGTAAAAGTGCTGCAACCTGCTTTAAAAAGCACGTGAGAAGTGGATGGACTCAGGCCGACTTGTACAACAATCCGATGATACTATTAATTTGTTTATATTTTTATACGCCCTGGACCAGCCTATTTGGAAAGTTTGTGAATTTATATTATTTTTTTGGCCTTTACGCATCTAAGGCTCAGGAGAGAAGAAAGGATGCAGGAAGGTGTCGGCTAGGGCCTACATTCAAGGTGCCATCCCGGCATTTGGTTGTTGTGGCTGATTAAAACCCCTGGGAAAATCTCAGTCAGAATGGTCGGCCACTAGGATTGAGCTCAGGACCTCCCGAATGCTAAGCAAACGATCTACCTTTGAGCGACGGCCTCTCGATTCGGAAAGTTTGTGTCAATCATTGATATTAAAGTGAAAATCAAACCACGTTGGCCAAAGCCGACCAATATTCCAGTCCCTATTTACGTACCTTGCATTTAATATGAGCAGTCGTCTCTATAGGACATACATTCTTCTAGCAAAATTTCATGGTAGGTTTCTGTATCATCTCATTGACGGTCTAGTTGTCGGTCGAAACTATATCTATCAGAATAACAAAGCAAATCTAATTAAGACAAATGTTAATTTGCTTAAAACAAGAAGGAAAATAGTTTCAAAAGATTAGATTTACCAGATTGTTTCATAATTTAAGTACATCACACGTGGTGTTTAGTGTATTGCCGGTAATCCATTGAGAGTATGCTTACAAAGAAGGAGTATATGTAGGTCTCAACTCTCAGCATGAAGATTTCTGCCTATCACACTGGCAGGGAACGTGATTTAAGGACACAGATAAGGAAACTATGACGAAAATGTAAAATGAATATAAAAGTTAATTGAAATACATTTCTAGTTGTGCTTTAGTTCATGTGGAATAGGTCCTAATTAAACGTGTAGGTAACCTTATAGGAGGAAATATATCACATCTCATTACTGCTCTGGTCATCCCTTTGTGTTTCACTGCTGTTTGTGAATCTCACGTCGCTGAGTAGAAAAAAACACAGCACTTGCCAATTTGTTACAGTATGGTTTCAATTCGTCCTTCAAATATACAGTTCCAGTTACGTACGTCGGTACTCGGTCGTTGTAGCATTTGCAGCACCCACCAGGTTGCTCTCTCTAATGCTTCTCGCAAACTACTGCCCCATGGTTATATGGCGTCGACTTTATATATGGACTCTCATGTGCTCACACACTGCTGGTGCCATCTGACGACTAGTTTTGAAAACACTACAAGTGCGGGATCTCTCCTCATGTGGCATATCTTTTTAATTTACGTTGTAATTCTATCTAGAATTATATTATTCAATGAGAACTACACCGAAAATATATGGCTGTGCAGGTCAGTATTGGTCGATTTTTATTGATTACAAGGTTAAGATGAAAAAAACCTATTTTTGTTTCTTCTTCAAAATCCACAGACCTTTTTTCCTTCATAGCCAATTGGGTTCAAATTTAGCAAATCATTGTTCACTGTTTTTAAAATCCCACATGGCAGTTGCAAGATTTGTTCTCTACAACAAAGTGTTGTAGTTACGTAATCAGTCTCTTTCAGAATGTCTAAACTTTCTGTTTTGTGTTTGTGTGTGTTTGCATTTTGTTTAATGTGCAAGGAAAACTTGTTTAAAGACTGCCTTGTTCAGAATCCCTTCCTTCCTCTACTCCATTGACCCACTCCAAATAGTACAACCACTCAGTGCCTTCGCTTTTTGCTCGTTTTTTGTCAAAGTCTCAGCCCACTGCACCGCAGATTAATTTTCAACCTTCACCCCATTGTTCTTCTTTTTTTTTTTTCGAAAAAAAAATAGGCAAAAGAATCACAAACGAGAAATCTGGTTGAAGAGAAGATGGAATGGGAGGAGTTAAAATCTGTTCGTGTCAGATGATTATTTCAACAGCAGCAAAATTTTGTCGTAAATTAAGTGTAGAGTGATTTGACTTTACTCCCTGTCTTTTGCTTTTGCTTTTGCTGACTGCCTCAAGTTGAGGAGGCAAGAGTGACGCCAGAAGCTAGTCAGCGAACCTTCAACTAAATAAAGTGCTGTCTTCTCCTTACCCTTTGTTAGAAACTCGCTCTCTCTATCTCTCTCCTTATTATCAACAAATTATGTTTTGACAAAGTGCACTAGGAAATTCTAAACGACTCTCTCTCTCCCTACTTCTCTCTCTCAAACACATAGAGAGACATACTGAATGAGGAAATAGACGCAACAATGGAATGACACTTTCAATTAGTACTTTATGCTTAAAGTTTTTTTTAAATGAAAAAGGGAAACCCCCTATGAGGAACTAGAGTTCAAGTTCACTTATTTACTCCATCAGCTAGTCTTGACCTCAGAGCAAAAAACTCACTTTGCAGGGAGTTAGAGTATAAACTATGAAGAACGAAACAAGTTGTTGCCAATCCTAGTAGAACAGCTTTTCCAAAATGGCTGCCAAAATCCAAAATGGCCGCTGCATATCTACACAAATTCATAATTATCATTCTTTTCATACATTTAGAGCGATCCTACAGAGAGTTTTACTATTTCTTCTAATAAATTTCCTTTCCAATGGTACATGTTGGACTCTAGGTATTCCAGGCAGAGCTTTAATAGACTATGTTTGCTTGTAAGTTACCAAATTAGGTACAGAAACATAGGAAAACTCTGGGATATTATCCAAAATCTATTCGTCAACTTAATGCTAATAATTCTTTATATTAAAAGGACGTTTTAAACAGCTGATTATTTAAGTTCTATATTTAGCTTGGTGCTGCAACGTCTAACGTAATAGAAGCAATTTAAAAATAAGTCAACTTTATAGAAAATAGGTTGGCAACTCTGAAAAGTGAAATGTTTGTGGGCGTAGACACCCACATTATTTCCCTGTTGTGTCAAATAATGTTTATGCCAAGTTTGGTGCAGATAAGTCTAGAGGAATTGAATAATTTTAAACAATTGTTTTTAAAAATGGGTTGGCAACACTGAACCACTGCACTAATCAAGGCGGTTCTGATAATTCTAGCCAATACCTTTTCAACAATACCTCAAACACCTCTCTACACCTTGTGGTTCCTGAGCTTTAATTTCTGGACTTGAACAGACGGAAGAACGAACAGTCAGACGGACGGACTGAGCGCGATTATAAGGTGCATATTTGTATAACTTCTCTATCAATGGACCTACAAGTCTGAAAAGAGTAAAAGTTTCTGTACCCTCGATCTAAATATGTGAAAAAGGATAATAATTGTGAATTTGTATAGATGTGCAGCGGCCATCTTAAATAAGCTACCCTACTAGGATTGGCAACAATTTCTTTCGACCTCCATAGGTCCTACTCTAACTCCCTGCAAAGTTGCGTTTTTTTTGCGCTTAAGTGAGGACAAAACACTCACATTTGCTTCTGGACTGATGGACGAATTGTATTGAGGTAGCTTTTAACATTTCAGAAACAAAATGGCGAAGAGAAATTAGGTGCAAACAAGCAAAAAGACACAAGTCCATTTTTTAGATTTATCAAGAATGTAATATGTACTTTCTTGATAAGATTACTTGACATGATTCACTACAGCTCTTCATTAAGGTCTTAAATAGAACAAAACTTCTTTATCTAAAAATGGACTTGTTTGCTTTTGCTTCTCAGATTAGTACTAGAGAAGTTTACTGGGTTGGGAACTAAAGTCATGCACAGGGTTTGTCTGAAAGTCTGTGTAGACTGCCAAAAGGGGCTGGTGGCTGGGGTAGTTTAACTGTACGGCAAGGTGAATATGCCATTTACCTCTTCATTAAGCTACACAGGCCACACTACGGCAAATTTAGAACTGTAGCTCGATCTGGCCAGTCTTACTGAGGTTGTTCTCGGTATCAGTAGTTGAAAGGATACGCTCTACATACATCTTGTTGATTTTCTTCCTCGTTGCCTTGGTGGGTTATCAACGCTAGTGAAGCTATGCTGTCACGGGAACAGTTTACTAGCCGCTAGTGCGAGCGGTAACAGAAGTTACTCAGTAACAACAGTCGCACTATCAACATTCTTATACTATGGTTGTTTCTATTGGGTAATTTCTGTTACTGCATATACTATCACCTTGTAAACTATCCCAGTGACAACATAGTTTTAGTATCGCGAAGTCTTCTGGGGATACATTGCGTACGGTAACAATTTGAAAGGTGCACAGAAAAATTGATCCGAATACTCACTTGGAATAGAGACTAAGTCTTATTTGCCTGGTAGGTACAAGTTCCTGGTATTTCTGATTTTAGTGATCCAATTCCCATTGTCTAATGGTAAATGTCTCTGCTTTCGGATTTGCCCTGTGGTTGACAAGTTCGTATAAATCATACATTTACTACTTCAATAACGCCAACAACAACCAATATTCATTAAAATATATTAATTAAATATTATGAAAAATTTCCGTTATATTATTTTGGTATTACTTACACTGTATTCTTTCATATATATTGTTGATAGGGCTGCCATCTAGCCACTATATATTTCACTAATAAAGCCGGAAATTTAACAGATCTCGAATAAAGCAAGAGAGAGTTCCTTAACTCAAAATCTGATTTCCTCTATTTATATTATTATTATTTTCAATCTTGGAATGCGTGGTATTGTGCGGAATTTCACATCCTCCTAGTACAATTTTTTTCATAAAACTCTTGTTTCTGACACATACAAGGCTTCATTTATACATACGAATTTTTACTTTGTATAAGAAACGAAGAATTTGAATTATAATCATACAATTTGAAACGATGAGTTTTTCCAAGCTTTAATTTCTTATGTGCTATACTTAAATGAATGAATCAATTTATCTATGGCCTCTTGTCATTTATGGCTCAGCCCGGGACAGGGTAGAGGAAAGAATTCGGCCAGGACCTAAATTGAAGGTACTATTTCGTATTTCCCTGATGTGACCGAGGAAAACCATGAAAAGAAAAAGCAGTTTGTGTGGTCAGCAGCGTGTATAGAACCCAGGTCTGCAGAGCTGTCGACGCTCTACCAGCTAAGCTACGACCGCTCAGTATGTGCTATACTTGTTCCAAAACCCATTCGGATTCGACAGATCTAATTACTTTTATTAAACTAATAATAAATGCTACATAAAAATTGATGAAATAAAGACAATCGATTGGAATAGTAGCAGTTTGGTGCAAATTTAAACTGAAGTTTATTTTATTACTTTGTTTTTTAGATGGCAATAGCTACGTACTACAAATATCGACATCGACTTATTGTACGAATATCAGTAACCGTTACTTCAGCGGAAAGGATTTCCACGCTGAAACTAAGATCAACAACGTCTCAACAGCTGGTATTATACTAAATTCATCTTCCTTCATAAATTAAATAAGGATTCTGGTATTGAAGACTTCGCAGAAGACAAAACTCGTAAAATTAATTTCAGTTCATGTTTGTTGAATAGTTTACGGGAATTAGACGAACTACATTAGCAGACAAAGGTAACTCGCTTCTAGAAATTGTCGTATTTCTTTACACGAGCCTCAAGTTTTCTTTATGTTGCTATGTTCTCACAGTAACAGGACGCAGGGTGTGCACCCAAACTATCCGCAATCGCCTACATGAAGGTGGTCTCTATGCACGAACACTGTTAGTGTGTGTCGAATTGAAGACACAACATCTTGGGTCCCGTAGAAACTGGGATGAGGCACATCGCGAGTGAGGTCCTACCAAGTGCAATTCGATGGAGTTCCCTGTTGAGTCACACTTCAGTCTGGAGTCAGAAAAGGGACGAGCATTGATCTGGTGGGAACGTGAAACCACTAAGTAATTTCATCTCGCGCAAGGAAAGTCAGTACACAGATGAGATCCTAAGGCCTCATATTGTTCCGAAGCAATCGGTCCTTCTTTCATGGACGTTAATGCCAGTCCTCACCGAGCTCAGCCGGTGGATCCCATGATTCTCGGAGGCAGGTATCCAGCGTATGGTGTGGCCCACGTGCTCAGTGGACCTCAATTCTAAATAACACGTCTCGGATGCTATGCAGAGAGACGTTGCAGCTATGCTGGCTTATACAACAACTCATCAACAGCTAAAAATCGCCTTCCTGTAGGAGTGGCCCAGAATACCCCAACTCGGATCGACAACCTCATCAGTTGCATGCCCAACAGGTGTGGAGCGGTGTTAACAGTTCACGGAGACCATACACCTTACTAGCAATATGTTACTGTAGTGTACATATCCGTTTGTACGGTCCAATGCGATTTTGAACCTTTACCTATCATGTGTTCTTTCCTGGTCCGACGTGTGTCACAGCCTCTGAGGCTCTACTTTACTCATATAACTGCGTGGGTCTGTTGTGTCTACCTGCATCTGTTGTGGGAGAGCGACCTGCAGCACTGTTCCACCACTTTTCACTGTCCTTTTCTCTACGATGTTTATCTCTGCCATGTTCCCCTATTTTTTTTTTGACCAGCGTACTTGTTGTAAGTAGTGAAATCTATAATGAAAATTAACTTACAATATTAAACCATGTTTTGTATAGTGACAAACTAGGAAACATGGAACCAGTATTATAAAACCTTTGTTTCGTTCTATTTGAAGTAGGAAGCAGAAATATTTTAATTTTAAGATTCCAAGAAAATTAATCTTCATTACTGAAATGGTGCTTTCCTCTCAAGCAACTTTTAACCTAAT